>JAMQGT020013475.1:0-111798 GCA_024447675.2 Pterophyllum scalare
CTGTCCTGTTACTTGGTTCAGTTGCGTATTGCTTGTTACTAAGAGAGCTTTTCAGTCATTAAGGCTGTGCTGCAAGTAGATTACCTCAGTAGACCTTTGTCCAATGAGATCCAGTCACTGGAACACTTCCTGGGTATTGTGGCAGTACAGGACTCAGGGGAGGGTAGCCAAAAATATTGTTAGAGTATTTTGAGTGGGAAAGGACTTCTCTTCCTCGCTGGTAGCCATTTCCAGTCTGGACAACATAAGATGAAGGCATTTGTTGGGGTAGTGCAACCATGCTCAGTGGCGCCTCATAAGTATACCAGGCACTCAAGTCAGGAAGGGACGAGAAGGTATCCAGTTCCATGTGTGGAAAAAGGGAGCGCTCACTGCAGGAAAACCTTGAGGAAAGCCTCCAAAGGAATAGCCACTGGCCCAGCTTGGACCAACCCCTTCAGTGTGGCCACTGACACCAGAGCCCCAGCTTCCAGCTCCGGAGCCACCAGCACCCAAGGGCCAGCTTCCTGTAGAGCTGCCAGCGCCAACCCCTCCTCCAGTGGGGCCACCAGCACCAAAGGACCAGCCTCCTGTAGAGCTCCCAGGAGCAATACTTCCTCCAGTAGAACCACCAGCACCAAAAGACCAGCCTCCTGCAGAGCTGCCAGGGTGGCCTCTCCTCCAGTAGAGCTACCAGCACCCAAGGACCAGCCTCCTGCAGAACTGCCAGGACCAGACTCTCTTTTAGAGAAACTATCAGGAGTAGGATTAACCCCTTCTCCAGTAGAGCTGTCGGGTCCAGAGCCAGGGCCAGTGCTAACCTTTCCAGCACTGGTGCTCACATCTGAACTAGTTTGGGCTGTAATCTAGAGAGATTTCAGCTAAATGTAAGCTTGTGAAATCAAGTTTAATTCACATTTCTGGAAGTTTAGAAGTTGAAAGGAATGATAATGCTTACCATTTGTTGTTACAGGGAAACATGCTCCACTGCTGAAAAGCAGGAAACAAATCCAGGAAACCCTGTTATCAAAAACAAATCATAGATAAGAAAACACCTAAACCAGAGAGAGAGATTTCACAACTCACCTTAAAACAAGCTCAAGCGCCATGCTTTAGTCTCAAAATGCAGCAGTTCCGCTACAGCAGGTTGGATGCAGCAACATGGATACCAACATAAAGAGACACTGTGTGCAGATGCCACTGGTTTTATATTGGTGCACTACCTGCAATTACATTCATTAACCACACCTGGTCCCCAGTCAGTCCAAAGTTATGCTGCGTTCAGTTCAGCCTGGAACTTGGAAATGTTTGACCTATCTTAATGATGGGCACATGAAGTCTCATGAAGCTTTCCATCCAATTGGTTTAAAAAAAATCCTAAACAGGATAAGTGAAAGAGGATGGATGAATGAATGGGAAAAAAAGGTTAATTTCTCACAGCTTCATGTGCACACAAACTCCTCTGCTGGTCAAAATCTTTATTTTCATTTCAGCTATTTGTGATGACCTCCTTAACTTGATTTTGTGTGCTTCATTCATTCATTAGTTTTTGATTAGTGTGTGGGCAATGGTAACAGTGGTCTATCACTCTTCAGAAAACATGTCAGTATGATTTCATTCAGTGCTGAAATAAATGTTATATTAACACTGTTGCACTGTTTTCAAAAGATGGGACAGCGATTGTGTTTACAAACACAGGGGTGATGGTGACTTTATTCATTTTTATTAAGAAACTATTTTTTTCACTGTGCTTGGACTCAGTCGGTTTCTCTTTTTGGAAATAATCTCTCCGGCTTTTTAGAAAACCCTTTCACATGTTACTGAGGAGGCAGGGCTGCAAAAATATCCCACAGCAAGCCTGTAAACACTTTGATATACATACATCACTGCCTATATTATATCTAGAGATGAGGTGTTGCTGTTCCACCCCAGCTGCAAACACTTATTAAAAAAAGAAAAAATACATGATTATAGTAGCAACACACTTTATTTATTGGCATATTTTTTTGTACTTTATATATTATTTGTAATACCTGACTAGGAGAGATAAGCTCAAAGTCTGCAATACAGGGAGTATGGCAACACTTTGCTTTTAGCAGCTCCATGAGATCAAGCTCCTGCGTGTCACAACAAACTGGCCAAACTCTAACACACAAACATTGTGGGGATCTATTGCATTTTAGATATGTTCATAAATCACACAAACACTCAAACCACTACCTGAACCAGCAAGGCTGGCAAACATCTCGTGTGATGTCAGTCGCACTGAGTGAAGCAAGCCTCAATATGCGCTTCACAAAAGACTTCCTGGATTTCTCGGCAGGAGGAAATGAGTGGGAACTAAGAAATACATTGTCAGTGTCAGGGACTGTTACCCGTCAGTTTTTCTTCCTTCCGGTAATTGCCATTAGCTAATCCCACCTTACAAGACCTAATGTAGCAATTCTTGCTTCAGTAGTTACATCACACCATTTTTTCTGTTGCTTGGGGAGTACCTATATGCTAGACAGCATTTCCAGCTCACTGGCAGTTCAAAAGTACTGGCACCAAATTATCCACCTGCATTTACTTAAAGGCAAACACCCATCATTCAGTGAAGAAATTACTTCCAAAATTACTGAATTTAGCTGATTTGAGTGAGCACCCAAGGTTTATGGTTCATGACGTTACCAGCTGACGTTACCAAATCTAAAACCCAGATGGAGTGACAATCAATGCGGTTTTCTTTAGTAGTTTAATGTTTGAAGATGACAGTTCTTGCATAGCTGAGGCTCAGCATCATCTGCAGAAATAAAGTCAAGTTATTAAACAAGTTTTGATAGTTCAAGCCTTAGATACTGGAAGTAGCCCGTTACCTCAGATCCGTGTCTCCACTCAGTCTCAGGGACACTTTATAGATACTGTGTTAGAGGAAACGGACCAAATACATCATCAGAGTATTTGGAGTAAGAAAGGGCTTCTCTTCCTCGCTGGTAGCCATTTCCAGACTGGATGACATAGGATGAAGGCAGTAGGGGAGGCGCTGCAACCATGCCCAGTGGTACGTCATAGCTGTACCAGGCGTTGAAGTCGGGGAAAGAATGAGGTGGCAACCAGTTCTGAGAGTCGGAAAAAGAGCTCCCCCGCAGGAGCAGCAACCCAAGGAAAACCACCAATTGAGGATCCATAAATGCCTCCAGCCTCAACCCCTCTACCACCAGAGATCCACCCACCAGGACTAAGTTTATCTGAAACCAGAAATGGATTTAAAGAAAATTTATAATTGAACTTTCAGTCACATTCAAGTATGAAAGTCTGAGTTCTAAGAAGGGAAACAATCAAAGGAGAAGTTTCCTGGCCAATCAATTTGTTTCAAAAGAAAATCTTCCCTCCAGGAGCAGCCCAAAAGGCCAATTTTCAGAAATGTTCTAGGCTTAAAACTTGCCTTGAATTACTGCAGGGAAACAAGCTCCACTACTGAAGAGCAGGAAGCAAATCCAAGAAACCCTGTTAAGATGAGAGCTCTCTGTAAATACAGGCACACAAACTAAACCACTGAGCGAGCAAGCAAAAAACAACACAAACCTCAGTACAAGGTCAAGCCTCATGTTTAAATCTCAGACAGAAACAGAGTTCAGCTACAGC
Source organism: Pterophyllum scalare (assembly GCA_024447675.2). Classification (NCBI taxonomy): domain Eukaryota; kingdom Metazoa; phylum Chordata; class Actinopteri; order Cichliformes; family Cichlidae; genus Pterophyllum; species Pterophyllum scalare. Next base: position 3,604 of record JAMQGT020013475.1, read on the forward strand.
AAGTTAGAAGTAGCAGCCCAATAGAAGCTCTGTGCTCAGTGCTTATATTAGTGCTCCACCTCTTCAAAATGAACTTCACCTGTCGCCAGTCTCAGTATGTCAGTTGCTGGTTAATGCTGCGTTCAGGTCAGCTTGGATCTTGAATAATTCTGAGCTCCATCTCCCACTGGGATGAGTGGGAGATGTAAAAGTTTCAACATTAATCCAGCTTGGCTGGATAGTGTGTGTGAAATTATTTTAATGTTGCATTTTTTTTTAAATGTATCCAGTTAAGCTCACCTGAGACTATATCATGACTTTCTACACATGTCTGTGAGCATTTTGTTCAAATGAAATGCAGTACATAGGATGAGAATGACTGTTTAATGCTTTGCTGCAGACTTGGCTTTAACAAAGTAAGTATCCAAAGAAGACTGAGACATGAGTGACACAGTTAGCAGTTCTACAGAAATGATTCTTTTAAAAGCCCACAAAAAAACAAAAACAAATCCAAAACAGCACTGGTTGGCTCCTGCACCTTTTGTCTCAGATGCTGAAGGGAATGGCAGGTGGATCAAAGAACTCCTTTTACAATATAAGGCTCACAGTAAGCGTACAAATATAGATCTCTTTGTGTCACTGATAAAGTGACTGCTGACAAATGCAGAATGAAAGTTAAAAGCGAAAATGAAGTGAATTCCAGTCTGCCTGGCAGCCACCTTCTTATCAGAGTGAAATGCCAGCATTACACTTTTAAATTCTCACCCTGTTCTAATGCCTGTGAAATGAGACTGTAGAGTAGCTGTCTGCTTTCAAAAAAATGAAGATGCTGATGCTGAAGATGCTCAGCTTTACAAACCAGCAGGTGACCTGATGGTGGCTACGTCTATGGTTTGTAAGCTACGATGGGGCTTGAACTCATGATTGATGCAAAAGGGGAAGGCAGCACTCGGCTAATGTTACCAGTCAATATCAACACCACTCTTTCTCTCAACATTTTGCATCTAATATATAAATTATAACGATGAGGCCTCCAGGCTGTGTGGAACGGAAGGCATGAGTCCAAATTCTGTATTTCCTGCTCTCTCTGTAGTGATAAGATTAAACGTGGTGGAAACCACAAAAACTCTTTTGGGCTGATTTTGCATTGTGTGGCATCAGAGCCCCTGAGTATTTCCAGCTATCTGTTTTGAAATGCACTTTCATTTCATGCAGTTCAAACATCACAAAGACGATTTTACCACTGGCTAACATGTGAAGGAAACACCTTTAATTCAGGGCTCCTGCTGGTGTTTGCCCAGAAACGGAAGTGAAGTTTACACGAAGTTCTTGTTTCACAAACACTGTGAATCCACTCTCCCAGCACCACCTCTGGTCTCCAGGTGTCTTTAATGAACACAATGAGTGCAGAGCTCCTACATCAGAGCAGCCTCTGTCCACAGCCAGCCTTCACCTGCCTGCTGAGGATAACGCTGCTGTAGATGAAAGGCTGTTCTGAGTCAAACATGGTGTTGGGACTTGCTTCAAGGTCAGCTGATCATCTCTTTTCATTGTCTTGGATGCTATGAGTCACAGCTGAACCTTTTTTGGGGGGGGGTAATTGTGTCTAAATGTCCTACAGGGTGTCTTTCTTCTGCCTGCTGTTTAGAACTGGTTGTGCTTTTCCTGTACCAGGTAGGGTACAATCTCTGAAGACCTTATTTAATTTGTGTGTGTGTGTGTGTGTGTGTGTGTGTGTGTGTGTGTGTGTGTGTGGCTGTGTTGTTTTAAATGGAAAATGTTTCCATTGTTTCTACTTCCAGTTTTTCTTCAAATGCACTTTTCAGGGCTGGTTCCAGAAATCAGGTTTAGTGAAATCTTTGTTTCATACCCAGTTTCCCCGCGATCAGGGTTATCATTCCAGAAAGAGCGCTGATGTAAACCTCTGATCAGTTACCATCATAACACACTCTCTGGACCAAACCTGCTACCTGACAGGTGTTCTCTCTGACTCTGATGTTTAACTGAAAATAAACTCTTTTTATAATAAACCAGTCATCAATGTAAAGCTGGAGACCGTGAGATCAGATTAAAATCTAATCTCCTTTCTAAATCTGAGAGCCTGGACAGTCAAATGATATAAACATTTGAGTTAAGATGGTCTTGAAATGACTTTAAGATCCTAAAACTTGTGAGTAGTGTTTTTGTTTTTTCTTTTAAATCCAGGCTGCAGACGGTCTGACTGCATTAGCATCAAATGCAAATGCGAAAGCTCCACTACATTTTATTTTTTTTACTTCGAGATTTTATTTGTATTATATTTGCCACATTTTTTTTTCTAATTTATTGGAAAAAAATGCCTTGTGCAATTTTTATTGGTTGCTCAGGGGGGATAAAATCACATTGATATAAAACTCTTTTGTTTCGTGTACGTGTGTGTGTGTGTGTGTGTGTGTTTGTGTATGTATATATTTTAAAAAAAAACAAAAAAACATTTGGCATTAAGAAGTATGCTAACTAAATGGTTTTTATGAAATTCTGAATTCTTTCCCAATTTTAATTCTGCTCTTTCTCAGACTACAGGTATCCCTCCCCAGGTGGTGGACCTTCTTCTGAATTGAACCTTCAGTTTGCAGGTTTTCATCCCCCATCTGTGCCCCTGCAGTATGAAGAAACTCCCGAACAGGGTGATTTTTCTAATGGAAACCAGTCTCCACGCAGTCTGGTAGCTTCCCTTTCAGCTCCACATTTTGCACCAATATATAAGCCACAAAAGCCTGTTGTGCTTTATGATTCCAACTCAGATGAGTCCAGTTCTCCTGAAGTTCAGTCACCAAGTGCCTGGTATACTACTGTGGGTGCTTTGAAGAAGCCTCCTAGCTTCTCTGTGCACCCCCGTTCCGCTTCAAGGACCAGTGGACACTCACATGTGGCCTTGGGGTCCAGCCCTGTCTATGAGGACTTATTGTCTCCTGCTGGAGTTGGATATATCGCCAGCAGTGATGGGAATTCAGCTTCCTACGGAAGTGCTGCTGGCGGATCTGCTTCCTACAGGGGATCCTCATTCAATCCAGGATTTGCTTGGGATGAGCAGGTTGTAGGGGGACCTTCTGCCCTGTTCTACATGGGTGGTTGGATGCCTCACCACCTCCCAGATGCCACTGCCTGGAATACTGACGAGGTGCCACTCAGCATGGCTGAGCTGCCATATCTGCCACCTGCATCCTACATCGTCCAGTCAAGAAATGGCTACCAGCGAGCAAGTGAAGTGCTCTCTCACACCAAATACTCCGATGATGCTTTTAAACTACTTCTCCCCAGCACTGATATCAGAACACCAAGCGAGTCTACAGAAGTGACTGAATCTGAGGGGTCAAAGGTCTAATGAGATGAAGGGAAAGCTGAAGTTTGAGCTAAAGTATATTCAGTCATTCATGTTCTCACCAACCATTTTTGTTTTGCAGGGTGAACTCGTTGAACTTCCGCCTGGAAGGAGCCATTTCCAAGTCTGAGTGCTGGAGTATTCATTAAAATCTCACACTGAGCACATTTTTGTGTCTTATTATTGATACAGAATTCTTAGTACCTTTAAAATTCCCTGGGCTCCCAGAATCTCTTTAAAACTATTGAGATGCATTTGAACCCCTGATATGGGGACATGGTCTGGCTGTTTTCAGAACTGAGCCTGCAGTAAATGTAATTTATCAACTTTGTTGCATCCATAAAAAAAGGTGCCAATGATCTATTACAGCAATTTGAAGTGTCATGGTAGAGTGCAGTACCTCAAACAGGAGATGAATGAACTGCTGAAGTTTTATTTGGTCTCTGTGCCCCAAAGACCGAATCCTCTGAATCTCAACACTGCAGGAAGAAATTGGAGCCTAGTTCAGTGTTGGACACATCGAATGAGCAGCAGTGCGACTCATGACAGCGTCTGAGGTTCAGAATAAACATTCTGGGTTTCCCACAGTATGCAGATGTGACTTTGCAATTTTGAGTGTCTCATTAACCTGCTGCTCTGGGTTGAAGCCCAGAATTTCACAAAGGAGATCTCAAACTTTAGGTTTCTTAAGAACTTTTAATATAATCAAGCTGTCAAATCTATGTGAGTGAAAATCACTTTCTTTTTTTTCTCCCAGGAGTGGCAGAAATGAACAATAAGTGTCTGTCTCAAAACCTGACATTTGCTGTCTTTCATTTATTTTTTCTCCACCAACTCCTGAGGGAAATCTGTTTGCTGCGCTGCAGGTTGAGCACAGAGGCTCTTTGTTTTTAAAGCCCGTAGCTGAAACAGAGCGACACCTGCAGATTTTCAGCTGAACAATGAGCTGAAACTAGAACTGCAGATCTCTGTGATGACTGAGATTTCTCATTACGTACGGCCCCTTTCACACTCTTCTTAGAGTGTTACTAAAAACACGATTACAGCTGCTGCTTCTGCTGTTACTGTGATCATGTATCCATAATAAAAATGTTCAAAATTCAGCTGTAGCAGTCAGATTTGACCAGCTTTATTTTTGTAAATGCTACCTGTGTAAGTGGACTGTAATTTCTGGAGAAATTGCAGTGGCATTATTGCCACGGTTTGATTGTTGCTGTATGCTAAATACATTGCTAAAAAGGGTAGAAATTAAGTTTGTACAGATGAGCAGCTGCAGCAGCTGATGGCATTAATGAGATGTTCTGTTGTGCTTTTAAATTTGTTTTCTGGAAAACACAAATTTAAAAATGCAGCAATACTAAAACAATAAATCAACGGCTTTGTTGTGAAGCGCTGACATTATTGCATCCCGGTGAATTTCTTTGACTCTGTAGAGACTTTTACTTTGAGAATCTGACACGTTAAAGCATCCTGATAAATTTCTATAAATAAGCAGGAGATTTTATGTAGGAAAATGGGCATTTTTATTTTGAAATTCTACATTTCAAGCATCCTGTTACTGTCTGATGAACTAAGATTTTATTTTGAAAACCTGACAGAGTTAAAACATCACAATAACTTCAAATAACCAAATGTGAACCTTAAATTGAAGAAACATTCACTGTAATTATGCTGGTGATTTTCCTATAACTACCTGTGGGACTTTATTTTGAAACCAAGCATTTATTTTGAAAATCTGATTTAAAGCATCTTCATGGGAAAAAATGATAAATAATTCTATGTCAGTCTCTCTCTGTCGGATCTTCATTTTGCATTTACAATACTTTTCATTAGTCTTTATTTTGTATTTTATTGTCCGTTTTCAAAATCATTTTTCCTCTCCGATCCTTCTTTCTCTCCAGGATTAGTCTGAGCTCAGATTTCTAGATTCATTTATGTCCACAGAAATGGAGTAAATGTCAGAAAAGGCTCCTTTGTTTCAACCCCGAAGATCTCATTTCTGTGGCTCGTTGATTTTAGTCAGACTTTCTGAGGGAACTGTGTGAGGATAACCAGAGATCTGTGTTTAGAATGATTTGAGTTTGGATGTTTCACTTCCTAAAAAAATCTACCTGCAAAACTAAAAATCAATTAAAGCTTCTTTTAAAGAAAACTTCACCAGCTTTTGTTTTAAAAACAGGTTACTCAAACATTTTATTCACGGCACCTGCATAGCTGTTATACTGTGTATTCCATATAAAAGACAGACACAGCCACCAAGACATCACCCGTTGGCTTTGGACACCATGAAGCTTTAATATGCCATTTGGGTTGCAACCTTATAATTTTTTTTCAGGCCATAAGTGACCATATTTGGCCAAGGATGGTGCAGTGCTGGTAAAGAAACTACAGCCTCTGTCAGCTGTGAGGTTTTACATATCAGGACGTAACAAAACAAATCTAGTCTTTAGACATATTAAGCTGTTTAACAAAAATGAAGTCAAAATGCAAAAGCAGTGTACAAAATATTAAGTCCACCCTATGATTACTTGAAGTAACAGTTTTCTATATGACTTTATGAGTCTGAGATCTTTATTGATGAATTTTGGCCCACTCTTCTTCACAGCATCATTTCAGCTCATTGATGTTTGCAGCATTCATTTATGCACAGCTCTCTGAAGATACCGCCCCACCATCCAGTCAGGCTGGGGTCTGGGCTCTGACTGGGTTGTTGCAGCACCTTCATTCTTTGCATTTTCAGCCGTTCTGTTGGAGACTTGCTGCTGTGTTTGGGATCTTTGTCCTGCTGATGACCCAGTTTGGTCCAAGCCTTACCTGTGGGACATATGCTCTCACTTGTGACTCTAGAATACTTTGGTATACAGAGGAGCTCATGGTCCATGCTCATTACAGATGAAGTTGCAACTGAGGAGATGGTGAAAAATGACTACCATGCTCACCAAATGGGATTAAACTCGCTGACCAGTGCAGCTAGCATCACCTCCAATCACAGGTATATGGGATTCTCTGCAGTCCTTTGTACATTTTATTGTAAATTTCTGACATGCTTGGGATCAGTGTCCTGCTGCATGACCAAATTACAGCTAAGCTTTAGTTGCTGGACAGATGCTCTCACATTTGACTCTAGAATACTTTGGTATACAGAGGAGCTCGTGGGCCACTGTGACTGCAAAGAGCCCAAATCCTCAGCCCTCCACCATCATGCTGACAGCTGGTTTGAGGTGTTTGTGCTGAGTTTGGTTTCCTCTAAATGTGCCGCTGTGCATTATGGACAAACATGTCCACTGTGGTCTCATCTGTCAAAAGGACATTGCTCCAGAAGGCTTGCGGTTTGCTCAGATGCAGTTTTGAAAACTTAAGCTATGCTCCCATGTTCATTTAGAGAGAAGAGGTTTTCTCCTGCAGCCCTTCCATAAAAACCGTACTTATTCAGTCTTTTTCTAATTGTACTGTCATAAACTGGTGTTCATTGTTATAGTGAGCAAAGAAACATAAAGGTTTATGACTGTATGTGGCCCAAATTCTCCAGATGGTGCTGCTGCAAAAAATCATTAGCCAACAAGATGATAGGAGTGAAAAAGAAGGTAGAAAACATTTAAGGTGAATGCAATGACATATGCCAACAAGAACAGCAGAAATGATGGGGCAGATTCAGTTCAGGAGATGGTTTTGGACTCCAGCAGCTGTGACCATGTGACATTGACTCAGGCTGACATGTGTTCAAACAATCTGTGCTGCCCTCATCTTGACTGGCAGGTCTGCTGGTCACAATAACACATCAGTCTGACATTCAAACGGAGGACCGACTGTCAGAAATCTCAGAGCTGACGGAACAATTTTTGGTTTTGACATTTGGAGAGACTGACAGACTGGAGTGAGGCTGCTCTAAAGTTCAGGGAGAAATATGTCAGTATGTCGAAGCTCAGCAGCAGACTTCCAAACACACAGGATGCCTTTATGGATGTCTGAGCTTCTACACACATTCCCATTATTTTCAGAATAAAAGAATTTATTTTTGTATTTCTACATCTGTCCATCTATTATCAAATCAGGTTTTGATGGCAACAGGCTAAGCAGAGTTTTCCTCAAGTCCTTTTCCAAAGCAACATTTTCCAGTTCCTGCTGGGTTCCTCCCAGTTGGGTGTACCTGAAAAACATTCAAAAGGAAGTGCAAGAGGAATCCTGTTCTCTCAATTTCTCAGGAGGCTCCTTTCAGCACCAAGGAGCAGCCCTATCTAAAGTTAACCAGCTAAGAGGAAACTCAGTTTGGCCAGTTCTATCCATTATTGTATGCTGCTCCAATCTGCAGGCCCATCTTTTGCTCCATTTTACCTTCATTTGTCTGATTTTTGAACAAGATCCCAAAATACGTAAACTCTCTTTCATGTAGATTTAGTGAAAATTGTTAACTTCCGTTTATCCAGCCCAACAATCCTGATTTTGACTGAAGACCAGCCAAACACACACACACCCAGACAGCAAACAATGTTTGGCCCACATCTACAGTTTTCTCTGTGTCGCATTTAATGTTGGCTGACTCAAGTTGAGTCTAGCCGTCTCAGCCACAGATCCATGTCACACAAGGCCAGATGTCAGGCGTGTTGAGACATTTGACATCTGCTCCATAGAACACTTGCAGGAAGCCATGTCAACTCTACCTCATGAGCAGCAAGTGCCAAAATGAACCCAGATCTGTGTAATGATTCTGAAATTAAAACATGTAGAAAAATCCTGAAAAAGATTTGATGCATTTTGGTATTTATGCATTTGTTTATTCGTGTAGATTTCTGTCATTTTCATTTTCATTTTCTACAGATGCAATATTCTGAACAGCATAGCAGGTAAATAATAAACCATCTTTAATGCTTCAGGCAGAAACACAAAATAGGAGACGAGTCTACGTGGCTGAAAATATTTGTAGACTTCAGTGACAACTGAAAGATTGCAGAGAGTGCTTGGGCCATCACTCCAATATTTTGTTGAAATATCAGAAATACTGGGCAAAATCCCATAAAGAGCTGGCATGATGATGGTAAATAAATGCATGGAGAACAGACAGTCAATGAGAAGTCATTTATTTCTTCTGCTGTTGTTGTACAGAAGAGTCCAGCTGCCCCGGAAACATCCTCATGCTGCCACTGACAGCAGAAACAGGAAACCCAGAGCTGAGAACTTTCACACATCTCAACCCATGAAAATGCAGCTCATCCCAAATCCAGCTTTCTAACCAAGCTTGCTACCCTTACCCTCATGTAGTCGTGCACTTAAAATAGTGAGTGTAGTATGGAAGTACAGGATTTTAGAAACAGCATGAATTTTCTTTAACAGGCAGTTATTTAATCACCGGAATAAACCCACATCAAATAGCCAACACCACACTTATACTTTATTAGACAGGTAAATGTGTTTTACAAGATGGAAGAAGTTGTAATCGCTCCATACACCCACCCTCCAAACATGTGAAGTAGCCATTAGTTTCCATAATGCCACAAAAACCTGATGAATCCTTTAATTAGCACCATTTTGGCCCATCAGAGTCAATGAGATGTTTAATGTCACATTTTGGAACCAAAGCCATCACAATCAGCTGCTGGTTTCCTCCCAGTCTGCACTGAAACGGGCAAAATGAGGAGCTTCCATGTAGCTGGCCAGTCAGACAGCACCACATGCATCATTAGTGCCCATTAACGTCACACTACAGAGGACAGGAGAACTCACAACGGCGGAACAGTCCGAGCACATTAACATACATGACATTCAATTTTGTTTTGCCCCTGCAGGTTTTACAGTCCAAATTCAAAGAGTCAACTGAGTGAATATAAAAGGCGGCATGTTCTGCAGGACTGAGAAAACGTTTCAAGATATGGACACAAGTTTATTTGAGTTATAAACCTGAACTCAGAGAAAATGATACCCCCACAGCTGTACAGCTGCAGTTTGAGAAAAACACGATGCCCCCCTTTCAAACAGGAGTCACCCACATTTTAACTGGCCATGCTCGCTGTCGAGCAGTCATTCCAAAGAACCAGTATCTCCCGAATCATATCTGAAATGAAAGCGGTGGGGTTGTTAATTCCAAATGCCCTGGTGATTTTAAACTAGTGTCAAGTCTATGTGAGGCATTTTTCACCTCACCCCACTCATTTTTAAAGCCAAAATTACCTCCTGTGCTGCAAACTCCTCTGATATAAATCCAGTCCAGTCCTGCTCCTGTATTTTAATTCACTCTGTGTGAAACCTGGCTTTTGTGTTAAAATGTACAAAGCAGAAAACTCCAACAGGGAATCCTTTTTGGGAAGCTCATTAATGTGCTGTTACACAGCCAGCTACAGGCTGGCACTGCTGAGTCCAGCTTTTAGCCCAGATTTGTTCTCATTCTGAGAAATTTGGGCCATTAACTGCAGCTGAACTTTCTATTAGCATCTCCTGTTGGTGAAGGAGCAGTAGATGAGCAGACATCACCACAGGGAAGCTCTGAAAAGAGACTTCATTAGCTCTTGTTTTGGGTTTCTCTGCTGAATATTGATTACAGGGGCTTCTTCCCTGGATTTTGAGGGAATGGAGAAGCACGGCTTACTCCACATGCCCCCTATGGAACCGTTAGTTGCAGCCCACCTCCATCCGCAGCAAGCAGTGGCATCCTCCAGGAACCCCACACTCCCATCAAAGGCAGGTCATTTTCAGCCTGCCATGACTGAAAGGGCCTACAAAGTGACGGCTTTGGCTTTTAGGATGCTGAATGTTTGCTTTGCTATGCTCGCTGCTTACCAAGCGGAGCTGTGTGAGGATATGGCGACTAGGCCCGACCCCAATGTGCAAGAGAGCACTGTAATTATGGAAATTTGCCTCCGCGTGCAGTGCTGTGCAGTCCAAGCCACAGGGAAATCAATGGGAATGATGGTGTTGCAGGAGTGTGCCAGATGGCTCAACCTGACAGACTTATCAGAGAGGGAAAAGGAGGACAGACCTTTGCACAGGCTGTCTCTTGGCCACCTCCTCAGTTCAGAATCCCAAAATGTATGAAGCCCCAGCCACCCCCCGTAACCCCACTGAGGCAGCAGAAAAGGGCAGGCTAGCCACAGAAAGGCCTGACTCAGACAGCGGCTCTGCCAGGACAACCAGTGCAGCCCCTCAGTTAGCAGGCCAGGAAGAAGACAGAAGCCTGACAGACTTCCCACAGGTGAAGAAGCTGGATATTCCAAATTCACCAGCCCCACCTGCTATGCTCCGGAGTGTGAGATTGCCACTTCTCTATCCCGGAGGAGAGAGACATAGGCGGAGCTCACAACTTCAGCCTGGAAACAATATCACGGGGCTACAGGCTTCAGTTTGCCGTTATTCCCCCTCATTTCCTGTGCATAATACATTCCCAAGCACGGGGAGAGTCTGCTCACATTCTACAGGAGGAAATACACTCGCTGTTAGAAAAGAGAGCTATATGTATAGTGCTCCCCATCAGAGTCAAAACGGCTTTTACTCCAGGTATTTTCTGGTTCCTAAATGGGGGGGGGGCATGGACTTTGCCCTATCCTGGATTTGCGGGCTCCGAACGAATTTCTCAGAAAATGCTGACTCATGCATCTTTCTGACTCAAGGGGTACCCATGGGCACCGTTCAGTGTCGGAAGGTGGTCACCACGGATGTGAGCCTGTCCGGTTGGGGTGGTGTTCAATAAGAGGGATCTGTGAGAGGGGTCTGTGAGAGGTCTCTGGAGCGGCACTCTCCAGTGATCCCACATAAATTATCTGGAGCTTCTGGCGGTGTTTCTCACCCTCAGGTGCTTTTCCCATTCCTACAGGGTCAGCACATCAATACAACTGACAGTACAACAATGCTGGTTTTTATAAACCTTTCACGGGGGACTGCATTCACGCCAGTTGCACACACTGGCACGCAAACTGATCCTGTGGAACAGCGAACGTTTCTTGTCTCTGAGGGTGATGCACGTCACGGGCTCTCTAAATCTGTGAGCAGATCTGGTATCCCAAGGCGCTCTGCTATATGTCAACTGGGCCCTGCATCCAGCCATTGTAGAACAGCTGTGGCTACACTATGGCCAGGCTTCAGTGGATCTTTTTGCTTCAGAAGAAAACACGCAGTGTCCTTGTTTCTTCTCCTTGCATGATCAAAGCGTGCCTCTCGGTGCTGACGCTCTTGCACACGTTTGGCCACCCGTGCTCCTGTACGCTTTTCCTCCTCTGGCTCTAATATCTCCTGCTCTGTCCAGAGTGAGGGAACATCACCACACACTGATTCTGATACCTCCGCTCTTGCCGGCAATGCACTGCTAGTGGAGATACATCAGCTTCTGTGCGGGCAGCCGTGGCAACTCCCGCTGCACAGGAATATGCTATCCCAGGCACTGGGGGGGGGGGGATTTCCACCCACTTCCAGACATCCAGAGCGCCTGGCACTTTGGCCTGGCCCGTGAGTGGGTTAATCTAAGTATGGTGGGCCTTCCCCAGGTGTTAACACTATTCAGAATGCTAGGGCATCCTCCACCAGGTCTCTTTACAACTTACAACATAAGTGGAGGGTGTTTGAGGACTGGTGCCTCAATAAGGGTCACATTCCCTTTCAGTGTCAAGTTGGTTTGATTCTGTCATTCCTGCAGGACTTGACTGACAAGCAAAAAGCCTTTTCCACAGTTAAAGTGTACTTGGTTGCCATTGCTGCCTTCCACATGGGGTTTGGTGATAAAACTGTTAGCTAACACCCTTTGGTTTACCGTTTTATGAAGGGGGGCCCACAAGTTACTCCCTGTCTCCAGGCCACTGGCACCCCCTTGGGATTTAGCAGTGGTTTTAGATGGGCTCTGTGGGCCTCCATTTGAGCATCTACAGGAGACTGATTTCAAGCATCTGTCCCTGAAGACTGTTGCATCTGGCTTTAACTTCAGCTAAGCATGTCGGTGACATTCATGTTCTTTCAGCACATCCTTCATGCACTCAGTTTGCCCAGGGGCAGGCTAGGGTGCTGCTGAAGCCCAACCCGGCCTATGTGCCTAAGGTGGTTGGGTCATATGTGCCTATTACCTTGACAGCATTCTCCCCGCCTCCTTTTTCTTCTGATGAAGAACAAAGGTTGCACATGCGGTGTCCTTCTGAGGAATACGTAGGGAGGGGCATTCCCATAGTGAAACATCTCACCCGTGCTACTCTGAGAACCGGGGTTATGCAAGTAACCTAAAGTTTTTCTTTAAGAAGCAATCCTATTTTGCACTAATCACCAATATTAATTACACCTGTTTGAACTTCTTACCTGTATAAAAGACACCTGTCCACACACTCAGTCACACTCCAACCTCGCCACAGAGCTGTCTAATGACACCAGGGACAAAATTGTAAACCTGTACAAGGCGGGATGGGCCACAGGACAATAGGCAAGCAGTTCGTTTGAGAAGGCAACAACTGTTCACACAATTATTAGAAAACAGAAGAAACACAAGATGACTGTCAATCTTCCTTGGTCTGGGGCTCCATGCAAGATCTCACGTCGTGGGGTAAGGATGATTCTGAGAAAGATCAGGAATCCGGCCAGAACTACACGGGGGGAACTGCTCAATGACCTGAAGAGAGCTGGGACCACAGTCTAAAAGATGACCATTAGTAACACACTATGTTAAAATTCTGCAGGGCACGCAGGGTCCCCCTGATCACGCCAGCAAATGTCCAGGCCCGTCTGAAATTCGCCAGAGATACCAAATAGAGCTTTTTGGTATCAACTCCACTCGCCGTGTTTGGAGGAAGAAGGATGAGTACAACCCCAAGAACACCATCCCAACCGTGAAGTATGGGGGTGGAAACATCATACTTTGGGGGTGCTTTTCTGCAAAGGGAACAGGACGACTGCACCATATTGAAGGGAGGGATGGATGGGGTCATGTATGGCGGGATTTTGGTCAAAAACCTCCTTCCAGCATGGCAATGACCTTAAGCACACAGCCAAGGCAACTAAGGAGTGGCACCATAAGAAGCATTTCAAGGTTCTGGAGTGGCCTAGTTAGTGTCCAGACCTGAACCAAATAGAAAATCTTTGGAGGGTGAGGGTTAGGGTTAGGGTTACCCAGCAACAGTCCCAAAACTTGAAAGATCTGAAGATCTATATGGAGGAGTGGGTCAAAATCCCTGCTGCACTGTGTGCAAACCTGGTCAAAAACTACAGGAAACATCTAACTGCAAACTGTACCAAATATTAAGTTTTGTTTATCTACTGTATCAAACACTTATTTCATTCAATAAAATGCAAATTAATTGTTTAAAAATCATACAATGTGATTTTCTGGATCTTTGTTTTTTAGATTCTCTCTCTCACAGTTGAAGTGCACCTACAATGAAAATTACAGGCCTCTCCATTTATAGGTGGGAAAACTTGCAAAATCTGCAGAGTATCAAATACTTGTTTTCCGCACTGTACATTGCATTAGGAAGCTAATAGCTACAGCTACAAATGAAAACTCCTCAGTTTATAAAATTAAAAAATAAATCAACACAGAAACGATTATACAGGGACATTCCTCTGAATTCTAGTTTTTTTTCTACTTAAAAAAGAAAAAAATCAGTGTAGTTTTTTGTTGTTGTTGCTTTGTTTAGCTTCAAAACTAATGTAATGCTAGCATAGCACATCAGAAAACAAATCCAAAATTCAAAAGAAATTCCAGTTTTGAGAGTTTAATCTTTTCATCTGTCGTCCTGCTACGCTGATCCTTTAACTAAAAACTCCTCAGTCCAACATCAGCTGCTTTTTTCAAAACAATAAATGGGAAAAAAAGATCTCAGGGCTCTGTCAGTGGAGCTGAATTTACACCTATGAAGGGAATGTTATTTTTATGATTTTCTGTCAAATACGGCATTGCAATGTTTGTGTGCATTAAACGTGGCCAAAGATTCAAAGAATCAGGTAAATATGTTTCCTTTTTATCATTTAAAGAGTCATCTGCAACAAAATACAAGCACTGCCCTTTGGCAGTCTTCCTTAAGTTGGCCAATCAGAAAAAAAAAAGGAGCTTTTCAGGAGGGCGGGCCTTAAAGAATCAGGAGCTAAAGCAGGCTGAACTGAGAAGTCAGTCTCACATAAATACTTACAGTGCTTACATTTATTAGACACCACCCAGTGTCAGGTTTATGCCACACCTACCCTAAACAGCTTCTGAAATGGTTAATGCACCAGTATGCACAAGCTCTTTAATCAAAATTATAGTTTTAATTCTCAAATATAATTGTTTCTGTTCATGAAATTTTAAATTTACCCTTCACAAAACAGAAATAGAACAAATAAAGTTAATTATTTTTTATTAAGATGCCAGATTAGTGATTTAACTTCATCCCTGAACAGATTAATTTCCAACTTCTCAAAGAAGATATGAATTTGGTTCATTTGGGCACTAAATAACATTTTTAGTTTTAAGCAAGCTTCGGATAGGTTTTTCAAATCTTTGTTTTCCCTTGTTTTTTTGATGGTTATAATAGATCTGTTAAGCTCTGTATATATTTTTCCTAACCTGTGAACCTTACTGTTATTACATCTCCTATATTCAGAGATTTAGAGCCAGGCTAACGCTGTCCAGGGACCTCTGAGGCAGCTAAATAATGTTTGTTGATTAACCAAATTGGCATTTCCTTGTACTGTGTGATTATCACAATACTAACTGATCAGAGACTGCACATCATCAACACAGAGTATGAACCAAATTGCTCAGAGCCTCTCAGAGAAAAGCCCTTCAAAACCAACAAACATTTTCATTTTATAAATATTAACAAACTCACATGCTTGTACAAAAAACAATTTAAATACATGTAACATCTCCATGAAATCAAAAGAATACTTCACCTCGTTAGATTACCAGGCAACACGTAGGGTTGTTTTGGCAATGTGTGCCAGAAGAAAGAAACCAATGACTCTTCAGAAAGGATGAGTCATTTTCAGCAGCATCAGTTTGTCTCCTGAATGTTAAATCACTGTTTTCAAAGACTGCCCAAGTCACGGTGAGCAATTATTAACCTGCAACACATTTAACTGCAATTTATGGCAATTTTCCCGTCACTTCAGTTCAAAAATCAACAACACGCTGTGTGTTGTATGTGGATTTGGTGGTGGCAGTTCGGTCCCGTTTAACTTTTGGATTGTTCAATCGTAGCTGAAGACTTCTGCGAATCTGGTGACACCGCTGATGATGTTTTGAAAAATTACGCATCCTTTCTTAAAATAGCTGCACCCTGAAATATCTGAGCAACACAATTTTAACGACAAAAGGATGAAAGCAACAGTCACGTCACATCATGACAAAAACCAAAGTCAATAAAGTGCATAAAATAAACTATAGAAAAAAAAGCAGGCATCTGATAAAAAGACCCTACATGTTTTATACATTGTATAAATAAAGTTTTCTCTGTGCATGCAGCTAGTGAAAATTCTGGCATGTTTTTCTTCCTATTTTCCTTCCCTGACTCGTTCTTCAACTTCATCTGCCTCCTCATCCGTCTGCAGAGGCTTCAGGCTTTATGATCTGGTAGGTGATCAGGTACTCCGGATAGGCCTGTGGGCGGCAGAGAGGCGTTCACCGACACTCAGTAACAGATACTGAATCTTCCCAAGTAACACCTCAGTAACTAAAAGCTGAGTTAAGTTGCCATACAGGTGTTAAACATCATAAATGCAGTTTACATTCACAGAAAGTTTTAAAAAGCCTTTTGTTAACAGAAGTCTAATTAAAACCAAATGAACAGCGAGTTAAATCAAATCCTTCCAACACCGTTAATCCTGTTTAATCCTGTTATGATCCCATCAAACTAGCTCTGAGCACTCAAACATCTATAACGCTAGCATAAATTAAAAACTTGGGAGTTCATTCAGGCGACTCACAAATTAGCATCTGTTTAAATGTACAAGAAAGTGCATCATTTAAACCATATTTACAAAGTTATATTGAACAGTGACATTAATTTAGTGACTTATGAGAGCACAAGACTCGAGAAATTTGGTTCAACTTCAATTGGTTTTTAATTAATTCTGTGACATTGGTGAACCACTAATAATTATTATTCAACAGAAACTTATTAGAGATACCGATGACACTTATATCAATCAGTTGGTCATCAGGTGTTCTTAGATGAGATCCTGCTGGTTACTGTGACCAATTACTGATGTTTTGAGACAGCCACACATTTCCCTCCCTGCTGAATCTCCATCAGTGATGTTTGCATTTGCAGGAAGAAGACAGAAAATATGAGATGCCTGAGTGAAAAAGCAACCAGCAATGCTTTAACGTCCCCACCTCCTCTTCATCTTCTCAGTCTGCTGCTTTGAGCATTAAAGCCAACCTCCGCATGTAATGTGACACACTTGTAGCGCCGCTGATTGCTTGAGTGGACATGTATTCATGCCGCATTGTGAAGTACCTCTTCTGAGAAGCTACTGGTATTGGCAGAAGACATTAGAATATGTCCAATTGTCTGAGCCATGAGCTGCACTCTCCACTTATTCAACGACTATCTGTCATCTGGCTGTTTACGTAGGAGACGAGTCTGCCCTTTAGAGGAAAACTGAAGCTAACATGGCTGTGCTGCAGCAGTTTTAATCTACACCACAATGCTCCATAGTGTACTTAGCTGGTTCAGTTATTTTTGGTGTTAAACCTTCAAAACTTTAGCTCTCACTGTTGCTTAATTAACCAGAAACTTTAACCAAAGAAAAAGGACCATCTCGTTATTAAACCAAGTTCTTAATGATGATGAAGCATTTCTAACCTGCTCTCCCTGTAGATGACGTACTCAGCCAGAGCGAGGCCGTTGACGCTCGGTCTACCGGTGACAGAGTGGTGGCCTGGAGGTGAATGAGCCATCTTCATGGCACTGAAGTGGAGGAAGGATTTACCCAGCGTCACCCTGCAGAACAGCAGGTGCCTGAGAGGAGCAAAAAAGAAAGCAAAGCAGCAAAGATAAGCGGTAACTGACTGCTGAGGATGAGGGGAAGTACTCTAGAAACGTCTGTGTCGTTTGGGGATGGAGGGTGGAGGCCCGGTGATGTACCTGTGGCAGACGTAGCAGGAGCGGTCTTTGTGAAGCGGGCAGCCCGTCCCTCCTCCGATACCGTAAACGTACTGGTTACTCTTTGATGAATTCTCTGCAAAGTAAATCCCAGCACCAAACATCCCGCCGATGTAGGCATGTCGTTCATCAAAACCTTTATGGATGATGGCACTGACGAATGGGGAGCCTGAGAGGGAGTAGTATGATTGATGCTCATTATAATTTCCACAGTTACACATTACAAACCTTTCATACAACTGCTACTATCCCTACAAGTGCAACCTCTACCCTTACTACCATTGCATTTAATACTAGTTCTGAGAACAGGTCTACAAAAAAAAATAAAAAAAATGCCTGATTTAAATTTGGCCAATCTCACATTCAAGGTCATCTTCTTGGGTACATCCAGACAGATCCCAGGATGACTAACAGTTTTAAATCTCCCTCTGGAAGTCCCAGTCTGAGCAGTAAAGCCTTGAGGACATGAAGATGGATAGATAGACCCAGTGGATACGTAGTCATTCCTATTATACTTCTCTGAAGGCTGCTCTAAGTCCGCCTGCATGTGTAGTTCGTGCACTGCAATGTAAATTCTCCATATAAGAGTCAGCGTGATCACAGAAAACAGGCAGGCATGAGGACATCCACGTGGACATTCACCATCTGATGGTCAAATTTGTGTTACCCAGACTTGAATGGACTTGGATGTGGAAAATATAATCCATACTTTAAAGTGTGCACTCTGTGACATCACCACAGACCGCAAACAGAGAAAAAACATCAGCTCTTTCAATCTGACCTGAATTTTGTGGTTGCTGGATTGCTGGTGGTGATGAGATCTGGGTCCACTGTTTACCAGCAAATATCAGAAGTCTGCAGACTTCTAACATCCTGAGCAGGACGCTCAAAGGAAACAATCTGAGCACCCGGTGTGTGCCATCTTGTGCTGGCTTTTTGTACATTGAGTTTTGGGCCATAGCAACACAATCTTCACTCATGACGAGGACCACTTGCCAGATTTGCCTCTATGATTTATTCCATTTCCTGAAAATGAGAATCATGTTGAAAGATCACTGTTTTGACACACTGGAGGAGATTCAGAGGAGAAGAAGAGACAGCTGGACTTCCACTGAAAGATCTAAAAATAGCAGCTGAGCTGACAACAGCCCAGTGATGTATGTGGAGATAATCCCTTGAGTTGGATCGGTCAAATTTAAATTGTGCAAGTTTTTTTTTAATTAACTGACTTTTCTATGATTACTCCTGCTACAATCATGCAACTTCACCTGCTTCCTCTTATAAAATAATCCTCAAAATTCTGACCGTGAAAAAGCATACGCTCATTGGAGTGGTTGTGGTTTTCCTCAGACACTTCCTTCCTGCGGTGGCTGTACCTCTCCCACAGCTTCTTGTTGCAGACCTTCTGAATCTGAAATGCAGGTCAGCTAAGAGTCAAGACAGTGATCTACTCTCCTGGTGTTTCTCCTTTTTGTTCCTTTCTGTGCTCAGTACCATCTTAAGCCATATTCACACATACACTGCAGTTCAGAACTTTTCTAGATGTGACTCAACAGAATGAAAAAGCATGCTACCTTAACCAGGTTGTATCTGTTGAAGACTCCTCCAGCATGGCCGCCGTCTCGGTGCTCTCTGATTGTACTCTGCATCTGAAAAGCACCAACAAAACAACATTATGACCACCTGTCAGCTCGACCACTAAAACAAAGCCGACCAAAATAAGGGACCCTGTGCAAATGAAATGCTCCTCTGAAGATGTGCAAAGAATGGAACAAAGTCACACTGATGGTGTAAAAGACGTGCTGTGGCAAGCAGCTTCACAAGTGGAAACCAGTCCAAAGCCAACCTCCAACAAGCTCCAAAGCCAGTCCTAAACCAACAGCAAAACCAGGTTCAAATACAGAGCTTTGGCCACAAATACACAGATTTCGTCTGTGATTAGAGACAGAAGGCAGCCTAAAATCTACAGAGGAACCACTGAAGCTTCTGCAAGATTGATTTTAGAAAGTACTAAAAACTCAGAGCACTGAGGGTTTTTCCAGCAAGCATCCTCTCTCTGTTAACTATGAACTGCTTTTGCTTCTCCACACTGTTGCTATAAAGCTTTATTCTGTACACACATAGTATGACATGTTTGTGTGTCCTGGAGGACGAATTCCTCCACAGCTGGTTCTTTAAAAGCGATTTTAGCGAGTGTTTACTTGTCTGAGAGTTTCAGCGTTTATCTGAGAGATCCAAGAAGATTAGGTCTCATTATTAGTGTCGGTAGCAGCAATATGAGTCAGTACCTCCTCCTCCACGGACTGGAACTCCTTGTCATCGGCTGAGAGGTCGATTAAGATGGTCCCACTGTTGGCCGTGTTTAACGTCAGATAAGGATTCAGACCTGTCACGAACACACAGAGACTTTACTGATCAAGACTTGCTTACATTTGATGCAAACAAACTTCTTAAAGCACAACAGTCGGAGTCAAACAGACGATTAGTGACTTACAAGTTACAAATCATTTGAAATGAGCAATTTATAGCGACTGCTGTTTCACCTGCATTTTATTACAACTGAGTTCATCATGTCTACCTACTTAGTCCATTTGTGAGCATACAGTTTTTCAGAAATTAAGCAAGTTTAGTATTAGCTGCTGTGCTTGAGGTTTACGTGCAAAGTTACTGAACAAAAGAGACCCAACAACTGGCTTTCATCAGCAGGTGGATGAGGCACTGGGTGCTGCCGATCAAAAGAAGGGGGACCTAAAAGAAGGAGGAGCTAAGAACTGAGGGGTCATGCCAAGGTTCAGAAACAGAGAACTAAGGATTGTTTTCAGTTGTGAATCTTACAAAGCTACTCTAGCAAAGTCCAATAACAAAAAATGTAGCGCTCATAATGAGCAGAACAGTTCCACTTTAAGTGTCTGTGTGTGTGTGTGTGTGTGTGTGTGTGTGTAAGTGTGTCCTCACTCTGTGGCCCACTGATGAGCCTCTCCACTCCTTTGATGATCTTGTGTCTGTGTCCATAGGCGTTGATGCCGATCTCCTTCAGCTCACGATGACCCATCTCCACCAGAACATCTAGGGTGATCTGCGCACGCGCGCGCACACACACACACACACACACTTACTGCCTGTGTAAGGACATTCCTGGGTCCATTTTGAAACCTTAAACATCCCAATGAAAAACTCAGCCTCACCTGACTGTAACCAGAACCTAGAAACCAGGTCAAGTTTGCCTCTAAGTGAAGACAAAAGGTCCAAAACTGAGACTTGTCCACTGTTTAATACAAGAATCCAGTATTGGTACTTGCAGACTTTTTTTAAAAATTTCACTCTAATATTAAAAAAAAAAAAAAACACTAAAAAAATGACACCTAGAACTGACATAGTCTAAAAACAACAAACACCTCAGACCAGCTGTCAGCACGGCGGTGGAGGCCTGAGGATTTGGGCTCCATGCAGTCACAGAGTGGACCATGAGCTCCTCTGTATACCAAAGTATTGTAGAGTCAAATAGAGCTCATCTGTCCCACAGCTAAAGCTTAGCTGTAATTTGGTCATGCAGCAGGACAATGATCCCAAGCAGAAATTTACAATAAAATGTTAAAAGGACTGCAGAGAATCCCATATACCTGTATTGAAGTTTTAATGCTGTCTGTCAGTGATTTTAATTCCATCTAGTGAGTATGGCAGTCATTTTTTGCCATCTCCTCAGTTGCAATTACATCTGTAATAAGCTCCAATTTGTCAGACAAATTAGTTGGTTCTGTAGTTTAAATCCCTTCCAAAGCCACGTCCAACTCCTTTGTGTTGAAATGAAGGATGACGTTAATACCAATAAAGAGGCCTGTTTTTGAGCCAAAGAAACAAAGAAAACCAACAGAAGAATCCCAGGTTTGTTTGACATTTAGCCTAATCAATGGCATTAACAGTTCTGAATTATAAGGCAGCAGTTCCTGTTTTTAGTGTACTCACAGATGTGCAGACCACTGAAACAGGATATCCCTAAAAATGTGATTATTCTCAAGCAAGTTCTGAACTGTCTTTTTCTATCCTTTTAATGGATGCTTCCATAGCTAATTCTACGTATACAGTGAGAGCAGAATTAATCCTATCTCAATGAAAAATCATTAAAATTCCTCAGAAAATTCCTCTAAAAACCTTTTGTTTATTCAGTCCTTTCAATGGAGGGGAAACTTCCTCAAGTTTAAACAGAGATATTCTTCAGTGAAAAAGTTTGCTTAGCTGATCCTCTTGCATGTGCTGTCACCTTTTCTTTATGCACTGAATGTGTCTCTGAAGAGGAGAAAACTTGCCAGTAGCTTGCAGGTATTGAAGATCTCACCTGCTCCCTGTCAAAGATCTCCAGAAGAAGTACCAATCCCAGATTCTTCAAGAACTGACAGATGCTGAGCTCGGCCTCTGAAGAAGAAACAGTCAATTCACAAGCTTGACCAAAACAAGACACCACTCATCCACTCAGCTTGGCCTGGGAAATATCATTATCAAATTTCCAGCACACACATAAAATAAAAGTTTTCCCCCAGTTTCAGAATCAATCAAGACTCTCACACTGAATCTTTATTAGAGTGTTCAAATTCACATTTGTTTCTTCTTTTATGAAGAAAGATTTCTGCACTGTTTGTATAAATGGGAAAGCAACCAACTCAGATATAACTAAGTGTGTTGCTTGTCATCAGGCCCAGGCAACCAAACTGGACTCACCATGCACCTAACACTTGGAGACTGCACAATAAAAGGTTTAGATACTAAACTTGTCAATCAGAAGATAGCCTTGCCCAAAACTATCTCATGCTTTACATCCTTTTTGACTCTGATGGGACCATAATTTCCAAAATGAAGATCATGTTCTATTCAATAAGACCTGGAACTAATGCCAGAGCCCATAATGTCATCTTTTTACTTTTCTCCCCCTATACAATCAGACTTCTTTTTACAACTAGAGAAGTCTCCCCCTGCTGGCTGTTAGAAATGATGCAGTTTTAAGGCACTTGAGCATTGGTTTCACTTTTCAGGCCTGGAGCCTCGGTCAAGTTCCTGATACAGTTTAATTGAACTCTTGACAAAAACGATTCAGTTGATTTAATCTCTGTTTTCAGCATTTAATCATCAGCTTCATCACTCACCTTCGTCTTTCTTCTCTGCAGCCAGTGATCCCTCAGCCACCGGCAGC
Organism: Pterophyllum scalare; assembly: GCA_024447675.2. Lineage (NCBI taxonomy): Eukaryota > Metazoa > Chordata > Actinopteri > Cichliformes > Cichlidae > Pterophyllum > Pterophyllum scalare. The sequence continues at coordinate 26,171 of JAMQGT020013475.1, forward strand.
AGGGCCGACATCTCAAGAAACTCTGAGGATGATGAAGACGATGGTGGCGGTGAAGATGAGGAGTTTGCAGCAGTAGAGGTATCACTGGTCGCAGCTACAGCTGCAGCATCATGACCAGAGGGGGAAGACATGGAAGATGAAGAAGGGAGGAGGAGGAGAGAAGGTGTAGGGCAGGTGGATGACAGGGAGGAGTTGGAGGAGAGGAGTGGTGGGACGATAGCAGTGACAGGTGGAGCACTGGAGACTGATGCCGCTACACTGATGACCTGGGGTTTGTAACAGCCAGGGAGAGCACAGGGAGGCATCGCCGCTGTTAACAAGGCCCGGACGTCATCAGCCTGCAGAAGGAGGAGGAGGATTCATAACTATAATTACATACTGTTTTACGGTGGACTGTTCCTGTACATCAGTGTGAGACTGACCGTGACCAGGTCCAGAGGTGACTGCCCTTCCTGGTTCCGCAGAGTCGGGTCGGCGCCGTGAGCCAATAGGAGAGCACAGAGCTGCGTGCGTCCCTTCTGGGCGGCCTCGTGCAGTGGAGTGAACGCCCACTTATCAGTGGCGTTGACACAAGCGTCATACTTGATGAGGAGAGCCGCCACATCCACGTGCTGGGAGACAGTAAAAGAGATGACACCTGTGCATGTTCACACAGAGCAGGTTTTTAATCTAAAAATAAAAACTGATCTAGTGTGCATTTGTGTGATGTAAACAAAATAAAACCCTGCTGGTCAAAAATGAAAAATATAATTGAGTGAACAGGGAGAAAGAATGAGCAGAGAGAGATGAGGAGCTGTATGGATGTGAAGAATGGGTGGCATGAGTGGCTGCTGATGGTTGTACCTCTTCAGACATGGTTTTAATCACCAGATTGGATTAGATGATAGGCCTGAAGAGCCTTTCTCTCTCTCTCTCTCACTCACACACACACACACACACACACACACACACACACACGTTTTGCTTCCATGTCTCTGAGGACCTGCACTGACCAAAATTTACAACTTGAACCTTGAGATCCTGAACCTGATTCTTAACTTAACATAACTTCATACTAATTTGCCAAAGACTTCCTCTAAAAGTTGTCTTTACCCTAAAAGCGTAATGATTCATATAGTGGAGAATTTCATTGTTCATAAATGCAGGTACAGTCCCCACAGTGTGACTGTGTGAATGTCAGTAATATATACACACACACACACACACACACACACGTTAATAGTGTCATTTCCCTCCTACTCAGTGAAGAGTCTTTGTGTGTTCAAATGTTGCCTCTTCAATCAGCACCTCATCAATCTGTGTGCATTTTGGTTTCACACCTTTAAACCAAAAGGGGGCGCCACAGGGGGAAAAAGCTCATTTAAAGTCCTCACTACTCTCCATACACTGAAGTTTCATTTTTAAAATGTCACACATGATTAGACTACATTAGATGGTCGCCAACTGGGGCAATAGCACCACCATGTGGTCAGTTACAAAATTACAATTGTGTTTTGCTCTCCTGTGCGCTTTCAGCCAGAGACAACTTTCAGCAATTTTCTCCAGGAAGTGCCTTTTGTGCTTGCTTTTACACTTTTTCATTTCTGGATAGGTGTGTGTGTGTAAGGACATAAATATATTCATCATTTTCCGAATTCTCTTTGTCCCATTTTTTGTGCGAAGACTCCTCAAGGTTAGGATTAGGTGTGTGCATACTTGTCTATGTTTGCAGTTGTGAAAAGTGAGGACTTTTCATCTTCACCATGGGGCAGAGCTTCAGACAGCTGTTTGAGAGTTCAGATGTGGTTTTGGAGTTTTGGGAGTCAGGTTTAGGTTCAGAGTTGGGAACCTGGGATGCTTAAACATGTGTGAATGTTATCCCTGACTCACCCCATAAGAGGCAGCATTGTGCAGAGGGATCAGTCCTCCTTTGTCCTGAGAGTTGACCTCAGCGCCGTGCTGCAAAAGGTACTCTGCCGCCTCCAAGTTATTATAGCCTGCTATTGCACAAAAAGAAAAACATACATCTATTTTTGTTACAGCCTGTACTGACACTCTGACAGTTTCTTGGAGAAATTAATACTTTCTCATTATGTTTTTACTACTTAAAGAATAACCCACGCAATGTTAAATGACATAGCTTTTTTGAAATTAGTGGACATAAGACAGTGGGTAACTGCTGAACAGGTAAAGCTGCACTACGTCAAAACATTAGCTTGAATAATTTAACTTCTTTATGGGTTTTTGAACCTTTTTGTTTAGAGTTTGTTTTATGTTTACAAATCAAAAAACAAATTGTCTTTGCCATCAAGCATTTAGATGTCCCTTGTCCGAGTGTAGTGACTGGTTGGTTGACTGTAGACTGTATATAAAAGACAGACAGGGGGTCCAAATGGTGAACAAATGCTAAAAATTCATTCATTCAGTCATTCTTCCTAATTGCCAACAGAGGTGACTCTTCTGGTGTGTAGAAGAGCGGTGGTTAGCACTGTTGCCTCACAGCTAGAAGGTCTGGGTTTGAATCCACAGTGGCCTTTCTGTGTGGAGTTTGCATGTTCTCCCTGTGTTTGCGTGGGTTTTCTCTGGGTACTCCCACAGTCCAAAGGCAAACAGTTAGTGGGGTTAGATGATGATTAGGTTAGGTGGTGATTCTAAATTGCCCATGAATGTGAGTGTAGATGGTTGTCTGTCTCTCTGTCTTAGCCCTGTGACAGTACAGTACAGGGTGTACCTGTCACGGCTGGTGCAGGCAAGGCAGGGAGGACCCCAGAGCAGGATGCAGGATGAGAGTGGACGTGTGCTCAACACCTTTATTGACAGGCTGGTCAGGGCCAGCTACACAAAAACTAACTCAAAACTCGAAAATTCCAAATACTCAAAACCCAGGAAACTAAACACACAGCAGTCATCAAACAGATGAGAAGACAACAAGGACCCGAACAAAGAACAAAGGAAAACCCAGGGCTTAAATACACACAAGGACTGATGAGGGAATAGAACACAGGAGGGAACACAGGTGACACAATCAGGTAACAGAGGGGAGCAAAACCAAACACAATGTACAGGGACCACAAGACTACCAAAATAAAACAGGAAACACCAGGGAAACAAGGACACAGACCTGAATACAAAACATAAGACACTGTGCCACTGGCCCAGGACCATGACAGTACCCTGCCTCTTGCCCTATGACAGCTGGGATAGACTCCCAGGGTTTCTGAAAGCAGAGAAATTGTGCTTCAAACCCAACATAGGCTATTTATGGGAGTTATTGTCTTAAGTCCGGGAATGGCAGGCCCGTGGTAAACAAAGGGTTAAGGCTACACATGCTAAGGTTAACAAATGTAGATTTGGTCTTTCAGGTGTGTGCATTTATGTACCGGCCAGGTGCAGTGGTGTGGAGTGTCTCCCCTGTGTGTCTCGACAGTTGACGTTGTCTCTAGTGCAGAGTTTCTTCACTCGAGCCAGGCAGCCTTTCTTAGCAGCATCCAGCAGGGCAGCATCACCCCGCAGGAGGTCCTGGATATCTGTGTCGGCATCCTTCACCAGATCCAGAGGTGTGTTACCGTCCCGGTTTTTACGGGTTGGGTCAGCACCATGCTGGAGACAGGAAATAACCAGAAACTTGAAACTGGCACTTTGGATATGGTGACCAGCTAACATTCACATACATCTGTAGTGCTCCTGCTCCTATTCTTCAAGTGTGTGTGTTTGTACGTGCGTACCTGCAGTAGGAGTTTGCAGATATCATATTTGCCCTTAGCAGCAGCTTCATGCAGGGGTGTGAACTTCCAGAGGTCAGCCACATTGACTACAGCGCCGTGAAGAACCAGCAGCTCTGCGACCTCATAATGACCGTATGAACAGGCGTTATGGAGAGGAACCAAACCTCTGCAGCAGAGAACAAAAGAGTTGATTGTTCACATTTCCTCGCAGAGACAAAACCTGAAATCCTCCATCAGTCCAAATTTGCATTTATCTGATTGTTTGAGTTTCATTTTCACACCTGGACACACTTGCAGGTCCTTTGCTTAGAAATTTGGACACCTTGTGTCGAAAGGTATTTATTTCCTACCTTATCCTATATCTATGTGACCATTTAAGAGCAGTAACTAGGAACTTTAATGTAGTATGAGTTATTTTATTCTACACTGAGTGTGTGCACAATAAAACTGACAACATGGAAGAAAAGACACGAGTGTTTGAGAAACTTGAGACTGAAGATACTCAACATAAAGAGAGCTCCATCTCCAGCCTTACCTCACCACATTTAGAAGCTAAAGATCCTCCTCCTCACCCTTTATCCTTGGCGTGTACGTCGGCCCCGTGCTGCAGCAGGAACTGAACGACTGCCAGACGGTTGTAGCCGGCTGCGAAATGCAGCGGCGTCGACTGTCGACCCTCCACATCCCTGCAGTTCACGTTCTGCACCGTGCAGAGCTTCTGCAGAGCCAGGGAGAAGAAACCAATGCATGCAGTGTGTACAGAGAGAAAGCAGAGAAAGGTAAAAAGGAAATAGAGAAATTTGAGTCCTGAGAGCTTGAAAAGAAGGCAACTGGACTTCTTAAGGTTTTCATCTCTCATCCAAGAAACTTCTTCAGTTCTAGAACAACTGGTGGGGAGTCCAAGGTCTTTATTCCTCTCTGAGACAGATTGTTTGGGAGGAGTAAAGAAGCCCATCTACGTCCACTGTTAATGACTTCATTGAACAGAGGTGGTGGTCTAAGACACCAGCTACCAGCCACCTACAATGTAGTTTGGAGATCCCTTGCCAGGTGTTTCAACCTTCACTAAAACCTTGCCTCGGGTGACTTTAATAGGTCACATGATGGGGTGGGGGCAAGGTCCTTTCACTCATCACATTTCAGTCATTTAATACATAGATGGCAGCCCACAGTGGTGCACTATCTACTTAATCCTGGCCTGGGAAACAAACTTTGTTCTTTCATGTTTTTAGCATGATGAATGGCAAATAAACAGTGAATAGGGAATATTTAACCCCCAGTAATGGTGACAACCCACGCCTTTTTTCATTTCTTGGCTTATAATGATGAATCACATAACTGATAGTGGGTCAACGACCCTCAGGACCACCTCCAAAGGGGACAACAACTACTAGGGGTTAAATACCTGGGACTCTCCACTATAACTAAAGAAGCCTCTTGGACGAGAGGCAAAATGTCTTCAAAAACAAAGAATTCCAGTTGCCTTACCTGGATGACCCAGAACCTAAACAGACAGTGAAATCTGAGTTTTTTGTAGTAACTTTGAGCACAAGTGGAAACCTAAAAGATGAAGCCTCTGAACTACCAAAGCCAGCAGTTTCTTTAATGTCAACTTGAGGCTCCAAAAGTGAGTCAGTCCCCATAGACTCCCATGCTAAAACTTTCCAGGAGAAAGAAACATGTTTACAGCCTGATACAGAAACTGCTTTGGTCTCTGTAGCTAATTTCCCCCTTCAGAACAGCTGTACAGGGGGAGGATTATTTTTGTAACTCACCTGTTTAAACTGTGTTAAGGCTTAAAGTTTGTATTATTAGGGGCGTGGCCTCTTTGTCAGGTGGATGATGGCACAGGCAGCTATAGCTGCCAGCTGTCTGCGAGGCTTCACCTCAGCTAACTGGAGTCTGAACTAGATTTACTTTCAAGCATCAATGTGCTAAAATAAGTCAGATGGACCAACAGAACATTTTGTTGATTAAAAAAAAAGCAGACCACTCCTCTAACATGACTACTAGAGAGTGGTTAAAACTACCTTGACAGTTTCCAGATCTCCTGATTTGGAGGCTTCCAGCAGCTGTCGGTCAACTTCAGAGTTCCCGATCAGAGCTCCTTCTGCTGAGAACAAATACACCATGAAACAAAGGAGTGAAAGCACAGTGAAAGCACAATGACTCTTTAAAATATGTTACCATAGACTGAATATCACAGATTCAATTCTATTTTAATTCAGTTTTATTTATATAGCACCAAATCACAGAAACCGTGACCATTATATTGTAAGATAAAGACATTACAATAATTACATGAAAAACTCAACAATCAAAGCAGAATATGGAACTTCCAGGGACCAGAGAAGGCCTGTGGGGACTGATGCAGCTAGCTTCACGTTTCTCAAAATAACCAATAACCAGTTTGTTCCTCAGTGGGTGTGTCACCAAGTGGGGAAAAAAAAAAGTTAGAGATGTGAATGGGTTGGTGGTGTACTGGGGTCATCTGTTTAGGACTAGGCTTCCTCCTCACAGTCACCCAGGTGGCCTGATTTCCCAGCTGCTCGGGATCTGCTGGGGGAGAGCTAACATCAGTTAAGCTACCTTGGTCTGGGACTACAGAGGCCTGGCTAGCTACAGGATTTTCCAGGGTGCGAACTTGGATTTCAAATTCACTGAGCCTGGCAAAAGCTACAAACAGGCTACAATTATTACAAGTATAGTTACTGTTAAAGGAGGCAGAGGACTAAGCTAGCAAGTTCCTATAGACATACTAACTGAATAATGTGGATATAATTTACAAGTGATTCAGCAAAGAGTGTGCTTTGAATAAAGCATGTGAAGATTACACTATGAAATATGCCATCTAGATAAATGGAGCTACACAGATTAAACTGCTAATGGATAAAGAAAAAAAAACACTCTGCTCCAGAACAGGAAGTGTTACGATACCACAGCGAAAGCCAACACCAAGTGACAGCGCCACCTCAGGGAAGACCAGGAAAGATGGACGCAGCCACCACAAAACAATCCTTTGGCATGGAAACTTGCTGTTTTTTAAGCTTTAAACTGAGCATTTTGGCCCTTGGAGCCGAGCCAGTGTTTCAAACTTCTTTTCACAACCAGAGGTGCCGCCCTCTGCTGGTCATTAGAATGACTGCAGGTTTAAGGTAGCTTAGCACTGGCTTTAGGCTTCAAGACTCTTTTAAGATCAGTCAAGGTTATTGCTGCCTATGTCGGCCCAGGACAGTCTCACAGAAGAGATTCTTTACTTCCTGCTAAAATAGATAACTTAAAAAAAATATGGCCATACTAAAAGCCCACATACATTTGACAGAGTGTTTCTACTGCCTGCTTTCCTGATCAGTTCAAACTAGAAACAAATTATTAATAGCTGTGATGATTTCAGGCACCTTGCAGTATCTCCTGTATGCTCTCGTTGCCCAGCTGTGATGGTGAGAATCCCTGCAGCGACGTGAGCAGCGGGTCGCAGCCGGCAGTCAGCAGCAGTCTGCAGGTGTGCAGGTGTCCGCAGCGAGCAGCTCGATGCAGCGCCGTCTGGCCGAGATGATCCACCGCGTTCACCTGGAAGGAAACGACACCTCAGGTGTTTAGTTTCTGATGTCGCAAAGACTGTATTCTAATGCAAAAAAAAAAACCAACAAAAAAAACACGAATTCCTTTCTACCAAACTACCACGTGCTCAGGATTAACAATATTTCAGCTGCTGTCTGCTGACCTTTGCTTCGTGTTTCACCAGAACCTCGATGACATCATTGTGAGCTTCCTCTGACGCCATGTGGAGGGGTGTCAGCAGGCTGAGGGAAACAGTGACATCACAAAAGGGTCAGAAACACACTGTGACAGCACATTTATACAAACACGCTGAACCAGTGTTAACCTGTACAAAGGCCCATTTATGCAAATCTGTTTTAAATAATAATGCTGATATTGTGAAATACCACGAAACTCCCAGAATCTTCAAAAATACCATGACACTAAGCTTTGGTCATGCAACCCAACAATAACTACTGAATGTATTCTTTGTGAGAATAAATCACACAGCATTAATCAGCTGCCCATCCAGTGAGTCAGTCATCCTGTGGATCTACTCCGACTCCATGATTTTCTGCAGCAGCACATAAACCAGTCCTCCACCCGCTGCATAGTCTGATTGGAGTGACCCTCCAGCTCACAGAGGACCTCCAGAAGAGGCCCACATGACATCACCAGCTGCATGGAGGAGATGCAGTCTGTTGAACTATGGGATTAGAGACCCTGAAGGATAACGAGGATGCCACAGTGGGAGCAGATCTAACTGCTCAGCCGTGCCTGAACTTTCAAAATAAGAGCGAGTCAGCTGTCCATCAACTAAAAATTAAAATAAAACATTTACAAAATATAGCGCGCCCAAGTAAAGTCAATGGGAACAGCTGCAGTAACATCATCATTGTCACAAAAATTGTGGCATCACAAATATCATAGAAATAGAGAAAATGAAATGTTCTGACATCTCAGGACTCACTCTTTAGTCTTCTCGTTGACGCTGGCTCCCTTCCTCAGCAGAAGTTCACACACTTGTTTCCTCTTTGGGTACAGAGAAGCAGATGCACAATGCTGAGAACACACACACACACACACACACACACAGAAATCAAACTACTGATATCTGTTTGAGTAACCCAGGGCAACTGCTTTCATTTTTTTCATTTTCTGCACAGGAATGAAAACGCCATTTTACCAGCGCCGTCTCCTGAGTGTGTGGATGTTTGAAGTTGATGGTCTCCACGCTCAGATGCTTCTTGACTTGAACCATGTCAGCATCCCTCGCCGCCTGCAGCAGGCTGTGACCTCTGAACTCGTCTGAAGAAAAAAAAATCCTCAAAGCACACAAAAACCTGTTAATCAGTTCTGTTTGAGTTGCTTAATTACGATAAAAACAGGACGTACAGGCGAGTCGCTCCTTCAGCTGTGCAGTTGGAGCAAGGTCGATGGAGCTTTTATTGTGACAGTTCAGGAAGGTGGGGTTGGCGCCATAGCTCAGCAGCAGAGAACACACCTGTAGAAACACAAAGGGCGACCTGAGTGAGATCTGTGAGCAGGGGGAACGTGTCCAGCGAAGCCAGTGGGTTTACACAATAGGCTGGTTTTCATAGGGACTATTTCTTCAGCAGAAAGTAGTTCTGGTGCACATACTGTGCTCTGTGGATGTGGATTGTCCAGCGCAATAGTTACTAGTTAACAGTCAAAACACTAAAGAGAAGCCAAAGATCGCCCATTTTTATATTTTATAGTATCTGTGTCATTTCTATTCTTGTTTACTGGTTATTTGGATGAAGCAGTTGCTTTAAGGAGGAAGAGCGCGCACAGGCTCTCATTTTAGAAGCTTAAATCATATCAAAGCCTGATGTTTAATCAGAAACAACAGGGAGGAAAACACCTTTATTTAACTTCCAAATATCACACGGAGGCAGGTGGACAAAAGCACATAATTACATCTTATGTGTTCCACACACTGCAGCGGTGACCAAATCAAACAAGAAAAGGACAATAGCCCCAGAAATGTAGGAAAAAGCATCAAATCTGCATTAAGGAAAACAATTTAAATAAAAGGTTTGCAACTTTGCATTTTTAAAAAAAAGCAGAAATTTTTAGAATTAAGTAGACAGATGACATTTTTCCATCCGGGAAATACCTTCTGTTGATGCACTGTGTTGGTGTGGTGTTGGTCCTGAAGGTGTGGACAGATCCAGGATGTGCTGTGACTGGCTGCAGTGAGGTGGGTTTCAGAGAGAGTGTGTGTGTGCGTGTTTACCTCCATGCGGTTCTTGGAAGCAGCTTCATGTAGAGGCGTGAACTGCCACAGGTCCATGGCGTTAACGCAGGCGCCGTGCTGCACATGCAGACATGATGTATTAGTATGAAGCAGAGCATTGTGCACAGTCCCCACTCTGCTTGATATCATGTGGATAAAGTGGCAGATACCTTCACCAGCAGCTCAGTGACCTCATAGTGGCCGTATGAACAGGCGTTATGAAGAGGAACCAGGTCCCTGAAACACACACGACACCACATGATCAAAACTGCTGCTGCTGCTGCTTTTGTCACATCGTAGCAGAGGTGTAATGCTGTGTGTTTCAGGCACTGGCTCACAGACTGCAGGCCTCGGTTGAGCCTTAGAGACAAAGGAAAGGGCAAAGAAAACCACGCAGACACGGCAGCGCCACACGGGCCCTTACCCCTTGTCCTTGGCGTGTACGTCAGCACCGTGCTGCAGTAACAGCTGCACCGCCTTCACACGGTTGTAACCGGCAGCCAGGTGTAATGGTGTCGACTGAAACAACAACAACAACACAACCCGCTGCTGTTTTATAACACAGTAACACACCAACAGAAGCCTCCATCCAGCTGGTCTCACTGCTATGACAGAGTTCTGATTCATACCACCAACTGCTTACCAGCACAAAGACGGAATTTATTTCCATCCACTTAAAATCTGTTAACTTAAACTATTCCATCTATTTGTCTAGTAATGTCACCTTATGACCCACCATTTATCCATTAAACTCATCTACTGGACCAATCACATGCTGGAATCACCACTTATATCTAAACATAACATTTTAGCGTCTGCTTCAGTTTATTTTACATTTCGTTCTTTGGTCCTTAACAGTGACTTTCAGTTTATTTTAACTTATCATGGGCATAGCTAAGAGGAGGGTCTGCCCCCCCCCCCAAAAAAAAGAAAGTTGACAAGATTGATTAGGCATCACACACTTATTACAAAGCAAACTCAAGCAGTCAGTGGATCCCTTGCTCAGCTTATCTGCAATCTACCCCATGTGCGTCCACATTATATCACAGATCAAGTGACATGCAGCCAAAGATGGCAGCCCTCAAACAACCGAGTTCAGCAGAAGCTGCCTTCAGCTTAGCTTCAGAAACATAATTACAAAGACTCACGTTTACCTTTCGCCCGTCACTAGCGTGACAGTTGACGTTGAGCGGCGTCAGCAGAGCCGTCAGCTTCTCCTCGTTCCCGCTCCTGTTGAGACATCAGCATCATGTGCAACCATCCATGGCTGGAGTTCATAACTATAGTAAGGACTTCTATTACAGATTAATCTGCTGATTACATTCTAGGTTAAGTGAGGAGATGATTTTTCTCAAAAATGTCAGAAATAGTCTGAAAAATGACAGCTCAAGGTGGCAGATTCTCAATGTTCCCTTTTTCCATCCATCCACCCACCCATCCATCTTCTTCTGCTTATCCAATTCAGGGTCACGGGGGTGCTGGAGCCTATCCCAGCTGCCATAGTGCTGTTATAGTAAAATTAGTGAACAAGTGTGTGAAGTTTGATGGGTCTAGCTTGAACAGTATGCATCTATGGTGTGAATTTGAACATCCTAGGCGAGATCATTCTGGAGTTATCACGTTCACAAGATTTTCAGAAAACCCGACCTCTGACCTTTAGCTTGAGTTCAAGGTCACTGAGATTGGAACTCGTCCAAGACTTTTAGCAGATGCATCTATTGTGTGAATTAGAAAGTCCTAGATCACATCGTTCTCGGGTTATGGCCAACGTTAACGTTTTTGTGGAACAGACCCCGCCGAGGCAGCTCCAACAATAGCTTGACTTTTTTCCAGAGCAGCCAAGCTAAAAAGAGTTGGTTCAGCTTTAACAACATCTAAAGATTCATGCTTCAGCCAAACAACGTCGAACAACAGGAACATGGGAGCTGTGTGTGTGTGTGTGTGTGTGCGTTCTGTAATGTTTTCGCTTCATTAGTAATGAAAGCAATAAGAGAAACCTTTGACTCTACTGTACCTCGCACTTTCCAGAAGCTCATCTTTTCTGTATTCACCTGAAAAACAAAACAAAAACGCTGATGAAATGTGTATCTGAGTTTAAACTCTGACCTCTGACCTGTTTCCTTTTCAGTCTTAATATGAACCACAACCAAAATAAACTGATAAAATAATAAATGAAGGTTTGAAATTTTAAAATAACATCTGCTTTGTGAGGCATGGGTATGAAATCGCCAACATGCTAATGTTTAGCAGCTACAGTTACCATGTTTTCCACCTTAGAGTATTAGCTATAAATGTTATATATAAGCCACAAACCCTCCTTTAAAAAAAGATTAAAAATTGCCCAAAAAGTACTGAAAAGCAAAAATCGATCAACACCGGAAGCAAATTTTATTCAGCATGTCATAAAAACCTGAAAACACAACCATAACATAAAACATAACATATCATAAAATATGTTATATATGTCATATCACAAAACATATATCATAAAAAACTAAAATAAAAACAATGAGACAGATGTAAGCACACTATAAAACAGGGGGGAAACTTGGGCCAAAATTGAGAACACAGAAACAATAAACAACAAGCTATGCCGGTGATTTAAACCTTTACCTCTTATAAAGTTCACTGTCTGTGTTTCAGTGCTTATGACGCGTTCGCTCTCCAGGACTTTGCTGCGCAGCGTTTCCTGGTGTATGACGCAGTGATGCGCTGTCAGCTCACCTGTGCAGGTCTCCCTCTCTTCTCCCGCATCCCTCCCACAAGTTCACTCTTGTCCCCGCGCATCGCAGGCGGGGACAAGAGACACACGGGTTTACCTGCGATGTCAGCGAACAGGTCCTTTGCCTCCCACCTGTTTTCAAAGTCCACTTTACATTTGGCCATTTTTGGGTGTCAGGTAGATTAAATGTCCTTGTAAAGAGTGCTGCCCAATGTCTTTATCCGCTGACCACTGATCAATGTGTCTTTAGCAACACGGGAAAACCGGTTAGTGCACAGATATTGACCTGCGCAGGAGCTGCTGCAGTGCATACTGGGATTTGTAGTATAAGTGGTGGGAGCGCTATTTACCGGCGGGTCATTAATCATAGCCTATTATCTCGTGGGCCGCATCTTACACATGGGCCATGAGTATGACACATGTGCTATAAAACACACAATAAGAGTGACTGAACTAAAATCAGAGATAACTATAGATATAACGACATATGATGGAAATGTCATTATTAATAGAGATTTATGGTCACAACTAAATAAACTGATATTTTTGACTCGATGATGGAGATGGATGAAAATCATACCACCACCAAAGTTATCCTGAAGGGAACACGACCGTCTGAACCAAACTCCATCACAGTCCATGTAAGAGTCAGGAGACATTCACATATGAACCCAAACAGGTCCACTCCAGAACCTGCTTCTGTCCCTGTGAGCTCCACATCAGCTCCTCACCTGTCAGTGCAATCAGGTTTCAAGGTCTATTTTGGCTCCAAACGATCGCAAAAAGAGTGTGTTCGACAAAAACAGCTATTATTAAAAATATTTTATCACATTACGCTCCGTATACTCGTAGACCAGATTTATTCTGGAGCCCTACAATGTAACCTACGTAAGTGGCCAGCGACGTAGCCGGCACCTAAGCTTGTGCAGGTGCATTATGTGTTAATTACCGTTAATTATTACGCCGTAACCTGACCCCCACCTCCTACCAATCACGGGGTATGGTTAGCAAAGGGACGGCAGGGAGACGTCCCTATCAATATTTGCTCCGCTGGTGTAATTAGCACCGCACCTGACCCTGATTACCCCGCCCCCCTTTCTATATCTATTTACTTATTACTTGTTAAATTTGTAATTATTTATTTATATTAGAATATATTTATATATTTTTTGCATTGGATTTATTTTTAGATTTTATTTATATATTCCGTATTTTATTTTAAATTTAATATTTATTTTTCAAGAGATTGTATAAATGCACTAGCTTTCAACGTATTCACTGTTCTTTGAGTGTAATGCAGTGTTTACAAAGTCAGTGAGTAATCGTGTTAAATAATCGTGATCATGATTTTTTCCATAATCGAGCAGTCCTACCTGTCAGGACTGCTTTGGCGGATGGATCTGCCAGATCCAGAGCAGTTCGACCGTCGGTGTTCCTGACAGTCGGCTCGGCACCGTGCTGCAACAACACTGCGCACACACAAGCACACGCACACCTTAGCCTTTAATCTGTTCAAAACAACAAGTGTAGACAGTTTAACAAATAGGAAGGAAGCAATGATTCAATAGGCGCTCTTCAGTGGTGCAGGCGACTCTCGTTCTCACGTAGAGCAAGTATAACAAATTCTAAAGAGTTACTCAGCTTTTCAGTTTATGTTTCTATTGTTTAGGTTTCATATAATTTTAGAAGGCTTTGATTTAGGAGTACAACAACTATGTGATGTGTCTGGAAGGTTTGGACTGCATGCTGTTATTGGACATATTTCCTGACATACATAACACCACAGCGTGCAGTGAGATTTTTATTTAAACTGTATATGAATGTGTTGCAGTGCCTGTCTGTTGAATTATATTATTGAGGACAGTGGTGTGATTCACACCCTGACCTGATGTTGGCCGTGTTCCTTCACTGTTCCAGTGCATGAGCCCAGAAGTTGTAACAGAGTGTGTGTGTGCATGTTTGGCTTATTATTAGCATCATGACGGAGCTGCAGACATTTACAGGTTTATGTCAGAGCAGCAGCAGCAGGTCCTTTAAGAAAAACTGGATGATGTTTATAACAGGCGGGCGTAGCTTCTGGGTCTTAAAATTGAAGCCAATGCAAAAGTGCCTTAAACCTGCAGGGGGCAACTCCCCTGACTGCAAAAGTCTGATTATGCATTAGTCTGAGAAAATGAGTGCACTGCTCCCCTGAACTCCTGGTGAGTGTTCACTTTGTAAAGCAGACAATAAAGCAGGTTTAGCATGGAGCTACCTCATTATACTTATTATGTGTGGTTTCAAAAACTTAAAGCTTTGAAATTGGAAACCATGTGACTGTGACTGTGATTTCCTTCAGGTATTCCATAAACATAGTTTTTATACTCTGCATTCGCTTTTATTTTAATTAGTTTTTAATATTTGTGTCAGGTAAGATGGTGAGAGGACCCAAATGCAGGACACACGTACACAAAAATGAACAAAATGCAAACCTTTATTAGGCTGGTACAAAAATCCAAAAGCAAAGTCCAAAAGGGAGCAAACAGAAATGCAAACATAAGGTCGGGGAGCCAGAGACTGAACAGGATGACACGGAGAGCCAATCAGGAGACAACAAGCAAAAGAGACGATGGGACAAAGACAGGAGGGGAACAGGACAGAGGTGAGAGCAATCGCCAGCAGGAGAAGACAAAGAGGGTGGTGCAGACAATGACAAAGGAAGTAGAAACAAAACAGGACACTAAGTAAAAACAGGAAAAAGCCAAAACTACAAGACAAGAAGACTCACTCTAATCATGATAAGAGAGATATTGGGGGACAGGATGCACTGACATGACAAACAAGGAGGCAAACGCAGACAAACAACAATAAAATCACATCACAAACATTCAAAAGAACTAATCACCATCCCCCCAAACCCGAGGACAGCTGAGTTTCAGTTTGTTGCTCATTTGGAGTTTTTCCCATCTATTTGCCTGTTTTCAAGAACATTCTATTAAAAAAAAATTCAGACCTGGTTTCCTGTTTAGTTTGATGTTAATTTTCTATGATGAGCTTTCCTATGAAGAGCAAACTTTTTTGTGTGTGTGTCAGTGTGAAGGAACCCCTTCGCTTTCCTCTGTTGTTTGGATCACAAGAGTTTGTGTCCTGCAGGTGTTTGAATATCCGGGTGCTTTTGTACCTATGCACACGTCGATCTTGCCCTTGATGGCTGCTTCATGCAGTGGCGTGTAGTTCCAGTTGTCTCTGGCGTTGGCGTCCGCCCCGTGGTGAAGCAACCGACTCACCACCTACACAAAAACCCAGACCACACAAAGTTGCAGAGTGCCGTAAAGTTTAAAGGGGAAAGTCGTCATTTTACAGCTCTGGTTATTAACACCTGGATGTACCTCAGCGTGGCCGAAGGAACAGGCATTATGGAGCGATATCAGGCCACCGTCGTCCCTGGCGTGGACGCTGGCTCCGTTCTGGAGGAGGAAGTCCACCACGTCTTTACGGCCAAAACCTGGAGATGCAGAAAGTGACGTGAATGATCAGAAGCCGTTCATCAGGCCTGCAACTCATTATTCTTCCAGTGTCTGAGCCCTCTGACGTCTTTGTGTCTCCTCTCACTCTACACCGATAAATTATTCAGTGAATTTCCAGAAAAGCAGAGCGAAGCAGTAACGAGCTAATGAGGCTGTACAGAGAGGAAGCAGCTTCATCCTCCTCCTCCTCCTCGTCATCATCATCATCAAGCTTCTGATGACATGAAAAACATCCCAGTGACTTTGAAAAAACAAAAAATCTTCTAATGAAATCAACACAACGGCAATTCAAATCAATTTAAATAATGCACAAAAATGTTTAAAAAGAAGGAAAACAGACAGAATCATAACACTGAGGAAGTGTGCTCCACGTGTCTGGAGTTTCCTCCAGATATTCATATCTGGACTGATTAATCTGTCTTATTCTGTTTCAGCTTTCTGAGTGACGTTTTCCAGCTTGGATAATCATAAGTTTGTGTTACTTTAAGCTTCCCAGTTTAGGAGGACATATTTCATATTATTATAGCTGTTATTATGTCACTGCCATTCGATAAATCTCATTATAGTTACATATAACTACATTATATGTTTTAAGCCATATAAACAGCTTATGAAAGTGAACCTGACCTGGTGTCTGCAACTCGTTTTTTTTTATGGTGGCAGAAGATCTAACCACAAAAATATGTCAAAAACTTTCATCGTGAACTAATGCAAGACATGATCTTTGATGATTTTGCTGGAAAACATGCCCCATGCCTAAAATGTGAAATAATTTTGAGTAAGAGGTGAAGCTGAGAGTCTGGCAGAAACAAAGAGGGTGTCATCAGCATATAATGAAGGTTTATAAAAAATCATGCATTTTTAAAATCTGAAGTCCAGATCACACCATAAAAACCTGTGAGGAGCCTGTCAGAGCTCAGTGAACCATCAGCAGCCTGCCTCTCACCTGCAGCGAAGTGCAACGGCGTGGATTTCCGGCCCGTTGTGTCCCGGCTGTTCACGTTCTCGGCCGTCACCAGTTTCCGGGCCCGCTCCAGGTCTCCGCTCCGACAGGCCTCAAACAGCTCCCTGTTGCCCTCACCGGTACCCGGCTCTGCCACCTCCACCACCACGGGCCCCGGGGACACGGCTCCGCCCCCGAGACCCGACACTCCTGAACATCTCCGGCCGGACGACATGGGTGGAGGAGAGCGGCCCCTTATCCCAGTTTCAGGCTGCCAGTTCCGGAGAGCTGGGAGGGCGAGCAGCAAGCGGATGAACCCCAGAACCCTGCAGCCACTGAGGCCATGCAGGACGACGAGTCCTGGTACCTGGAAGGCCCGAAAACCAAAGAAACTATCAGCTGGAGAACTTTTTTAAGTCTGTGCGTCAGATGGAGATGCAGATGTAATAAAAAAAAAAAACATTAAAAAAGCCCAATTTTTAAATCTTTTTCCAGATGCAAAAATTTGGCTCCTAAAACCTTTTGTTGTTGCTGCTTCACCAGGTTTACTTCAAAGCCACGGATAACACGTAAAACCAAAAGTTACTCAAACGCACTGAAGGGAAAGTCAAATGTTCTGATTTCTAAGTGTTTTAACATTGTAGTTGCAGACTCAGATTTACCACACACATACACACACACACACACACACACACACACACACAGTCTGAACGTCTGAATCTGCAAGACAGCAAAAAGACAGTTTTCCAAAACCATTACTTAAAAATAACGAAACAGACTTTAAGTAGCGCATCCCTAATAAAGTCATCTGGCTTTCTTTTTCACTGCACAACTGATGATCGCATGGAGGCAGATTGTGCATTAAAAATAGTTCCGGATTTCCACCGTGAAGTGTCTTCTAGAAACACACGCAGCGGAGTCCTCACCTCTTCACGGAAGCTCGGCATTATGCTTATGGCCGGATGAAAACACCATAAGAACAATAACACGGGAGGCTGCATAATATTAGCCAATAAAAGCATCAAAAGAACATGGAGGGATTTCTGAATGTAAAAGCATATTTAAAGAACAATGTGGATCATGTGGCCTGAAAGGTTCAAATAAACCCCAGTTTTTCATTCCAGGACTGAAACGGGAGCGTCACTGGGACCGTGTGGATCACCGAGGAGGACAAACCCTCTACAGATCCACTCATACAGGGGGCCTGCGGTGATTTCAATAAAAATGCTTCTAATCAAAAACATAAAAAAGGCCTCAGTGAACTCACCGCGGACCCCCCGCGACACCCTGCGGCGCGCTCACAGCGATGTTCCAGGAATATCAGAGCTGTTTACAGGCTGGATGAGGCGCTCTTCAGCGGGCAGACAGGCAGGCTACTCCATCCTCCTCCGCCTCCGGGAGCGCGTTCCCCCTCCCCCCCGCCGGTGTGGACGCAGAGAGAACGAGAGACGCTACAAACGCGTGTAAATGAGAGACGCTCAGAGACTGTGTGCAGAACAGCCCCCCTACCCCTCCAACCGAATGAAGGATGGCTTCATTTAACTGCCAAGCTCCACCGAAAGAACGGAGCTAATAAAATAATAATAATAATAATAATAATAATAATTAGCAGCAGCGAGGAGCACACATAAAAACACGTAAATAATAAGTCTTTACTAAGATTTAAAAGATCAGCACTGTGATGCATGTATGTAATATGAAGATGTTACCTGTGTGTTTAAGGTGGGAAGGAGATGATATCATATTGCAGTTGTTGTATAAATCAGACAGCACATCACTGTGGATGAGGTTTAGACTGTGGATAAACTGCACACTTGGTACTTTTACATTTTCCTTCATGTTGATTATTGCGCTGTAAAAGATGATCGTTAAAGAAACAGGCACAATTAATGTAGTACTCAAAAATAATACGTGAAGTGCACTTTTTCAATCTTAGTCTAGCAAATTTTATGATATATGAACTCGAATTTAAAAGTAGGAGTCCTTAGTGCATGTTGAAGTCCTGCGCTCCATGCAGTTTATTAGCTCTGACTTTCTGATAAAAACTAGTTTTATGTCGGTTCCTCAGTTTCCTGTCTGATGTTTGGAACACCCATGAGGTGAGCAAAGCTTGTGTTACAGTCTCACTGGCATCGTTTCGTTTTACTAAAACATCTGATGTTACTCAAAGCGCAAAAAGGTTAAGAAGCTTACTCCAGGCAGGTTTACGGAAACTTAAATTAACGCCTCTTTAGTTTTTCAGAATAAAATAACTTTTACAGCTTTTCAGATTCTCAATTCATAACTTCGTCATGACGCTGAATGGTAATTTCTGCCAATTCTATTCTGCGCTCGCTCACGGGGGAAGCCCCGCCCAATTGTGCAATGCAGAGTATTAAATCAAGTGCATCTCCGGCCTGTGCGCTCTGCAGACGGAGCTTATGTCGTGCGGCACCGTGTGTGTGTATGTCAGCTGCTTACCATACATACATCAGCAGCCTGAGGAGCCTGAATGCAACGCACCACTCACGTCTCCTGCTGCATGCTGTTTCCCGATTTTTCTGTTTCATTTGGATTTTTAAAAAGTTGTAATTTTTTTCCCACCGCGTTTCAAAAGGAACACGTTAAAGTAAGGCTGCTGTTTCGTTGTGATGACTTCTC
Organism: Pterophyllum scalare; assembly: GCA_024447675.2. Taxonomy (NCBI): domain Eukaryota; kingdom Metazoa; phylum Chordata; class Actinopteri; order Cichliformes; family Cichlidae; genus Pterophyllum; species Pterophyllum scalare. Next base: position 45,486 of record JAMQGT020013475.1, read on the forward strand.
AAAAGTGATTAATTTCCATCTTTAGCTGTGTAAAATCCATGAACTATGACACAAAGGTCATCATTACCGAAACACACAAAATATAAAAAATATGTAAACCTTCTGAATATGTGCGTGTTCACAAGTAATGGTTTCTAAACATCCATCCATCCATCCACCATGAGATCTTGTGAGTCTGCAGGTTTGTGTTGGTGTAGCCTGAGGTTTATATTTAATTGGTAATTATGTGACGTTTATTTCAGGAGCATTAATGTAATGTAACGAGTAGTGTAATGAATTACTTTTTCCAGTGAGCAATAATGTAAAATATTGCATTATTTTTAAGAAAAGTGACGGCTAGTGTGCAATGTGTATTACTTTTACTAAGGGCACGAACACTGCCCGACCCTGATCTTTTTTTTTATTAATTATGTTTTAAATTAGTGTCAAAATGAAGAGACTTAAAGGGGAATATTTATTAAACCCGACCAAAACAGTTGTTGTTAAGGAAGTTTCAACATGCAATTCATCTTTGGAAAGCTTAAAGTTTGCATTATTGGGGGCGTGGCCTCCTAAAGCACACAGGTGGATGGGAGACAGGTGGCTCCTTGCTGTGATTTTAAACTCTGTGTCTGACTGCTTTCATTGGCTGCTCCCTGACCCGGTCCGTGTGTCGCTCTAATGAACGATCAGCTTGTTTAACCTTTTTTTTCCATAAGTAACTGATAAACCTTTATAAATAGTTTATTCCTATAATGATGCTTGTTGCTGTTATGAATACTTGGACAGTGCTCTTCTCAGTGAATCTCTTTAAAGCTCCTTGGAGCTGCAACCTGCCACTTTATGGAGTTCCACTGTTTGCTCAGCACAGTGTTGCTGCTGGATTTTCTCTCTGATAAGAAACTTTATCATGTGGAACTCCAGGTTTGCACATTTCAGCTGATAGACTGCACATGTAGGCTGTTGAAATGCTGGGAGGTTTATTGTGAACACAGCTGAATGTTTCTGTATTTTCCTCCTTTATTTAAAGAAGCACAATCACACAAACTGCTGCTGCCATGTCCACACACAGCTCATCACTGTCTCATCAGCATGAAGCATGAATGCAGAACAGATACATAGCAGCCTAGGACAATAATGTTAGACAGTATTTTAACTGATGCGTAGAAATTTTAGTTTTATGTTGATCACAAAAGATTTTATAAATCTGTCCCTGTTTGAATGCACTGTGAACATCTTTGGGTTTTTAACTGTTAGTCAAACACTGGCAGACGTCTCTGAGCTACAGGAAGTTATTTTTCCTCTTTTTCTTTTATTATTATTATACATTTTATAAAAGTGATTCACTAGTTAAACAAAAAACAATCAGCAGATTAAAAGTATCTAATATCTTGATATAAAAGCCAAACACCAAGCTGGGTCATTTTGTTTATATTTCATTGATATTTGAAATACACGAGGATACATGAAATACAGATTTTAATCAGGTGTGTTGGATCAGGGACACATCTAAAACCTGCAGGACGCCGGCCCTCGAGGCCTGGAGTTGAATACCCCTGTCGTAGACCTGCACAAGGCTGAATGGGCTACAAGACCATCAGCAAGAAGATGGTGAGAATGTGATGACCGTTGGTGCGATTACTCGGAAAGGGAAGAAATATAAAATGACCATCAGTTGCCCTCGGACATGGGCTGAGGATGATCATGAGAAAGGTGGTGAATCAGCCCAAAACTACACAGGAGGAGCTTGTTAATGATCTGAAGGCAGTTGGGACCACAGTCACCAAGAACACCACTGGTAACACACAACGCTGTTATGGACTGAAATCTTGTAGTGCCCGTAAGGTCCCCCTGCCCAAGAAGGCCCATGTACAGACCTGTCTTAAGTTTGCCACTGAACATCTAAATGATTCAGAGAAAGCTTGGCAGAAAGTGTTGTGGTCAGACGTGTAAAGAGGAATGGGCCAAAATCCCTCCTGAGATGTGTGCAAACCTGGAGATCAACTGTAAGAAACATCTTACCGCTGTGCCTGCCAACAAGGGTGTCTCTCCACCAAGTACTAAGTCATGTCTTGCTTAGGATCAAATGCTTATTTCACTCAATGACATGCAAATCAATTAAGATCAACTAAAATTAGAGACCGTTCATTTCTTTGTAAGAGAGCAAAGTTACAAATTCAGCAGGGAACAAACAATCATTTCCCTCACTGTATGTGTTCAGGGTTTCCTTTTATAAGGATTTTTATAAGGATTCACTGTGGGAAAAAGACAAGCAGCTGCCTTAGAGGACCTCTGCTGCTAACGTTTCAGTGCCAGTTTCCACAGAGCACTTTCAGAGGTTTGTTAGAGTCCAGGTCTGGGTGGGAGTCAGCTAGTTTGGCAGGACAGACCAGCAGCTTGTTAGGCATCAGATTATGGTTCAGTTGTGTATAACATAACAAGTAATAAAATTCACCATTGGATAAACATCAAATATTTAAAAAAGATTATAAATATTTAAAAGTTATCTTGATTAATATAAAATAAAGCTACAAGCAGTGTATGAAGGCTTAATGCAAACTTGTTTTTAACTTGGCCATAATATTTTTGGCCATAATGTTTCCAGCTGTGTCTGACTGTGCTGCTGTTATTCAAACATGCACAGGGCAGCATAGTTGAATGTGAGCTTAATCCAGAAGGCTGGGTAAACAGGCTTTGTGAATGTGGTGTGAAAGCTGTAGAAGTGACTCAGTGTGTTATGGGAGACTTGGTAGAAAGACAGACTACCAGCAGGCCAATCAAGAAACACTCCAACTCTGCTGAAGCCAGCACTGGGAGGAGTGCCACTCCACACTTTGCCATTATGCCAAGCGTTGTTTGTACACACCAAAATACCAGGATTTGTAATTAGAACCAGTATCTGTGGCCACACCACTTCCCTTCCTTCCAATGCTTTTGTGCGTAACAGCTACAGCACCATTATTGATATAACTGTTACACCAGTTTACTTCCCAGTAATGATGCCCAGTCAGCCCGTCCTTGCACACAACCTGAGGCACTGAATCAAACCTCTCTGGGAGGTCAGAATATTTCTGCCATTCTCCATATGTTCTTATTTATCATATTGTTCATATTTTAATCGAACTTTTAATTTTTATTTAACACAAAAACAAATGAACAAAAAACTGCAAACAAATCTACCAGACTGACCCATAACAATAATAACTTATTATATATTTTTAACCTGCAGCAGGATGCAAAGTGGAGTTACCAAGAGTGAAAGCTGAGCAGCAATAGTATTTAAAAAAAAAGAAAAAGAGCCATCCAAAAAAGAGCCTAGCCAATTAAGCGCGAGCGTTGCTGCGCTTAATTGGGTAGAAAACAAAATTCTGATCACCGGCCGTTCGGAAAACATCCCGATGGCCACCACGCCCCTGCCTATGGATGCAGTAAAACAGCAGTTTTGTGCATAGACGTGGTTTTGTGGCCCATTTTTTTTGTTTTTACATTTATAGAAGTTTAATTTGCTGAATTAACCAGAACAGTTTCCTGTGCTGTGTAAGATTTGACATACCGGTAGCACTCACTAGATAATGAAGAAGAAATCTAAAAAACAAGCGGATTGTCGGGTGAGTTCTGTTGTTTATCATTGTTGCCTCGGGGAAGTTCTTCAGTATCAAAGTAAGAAAGTTCCACGTTTGATTTAGCTGATTTTATTTTATTTTTTATACCATGTCCAGTAATTTGAGAACAGTCTGGGTCCTGACCTCTCAGTAAAACACAATATTTTGGTCCCTGAAGACCATGCTGAATATTTATGTGACAACCTGTCAGATGGTGACTCCTTGTTTTTCCTGATTGTTTGTAGCAAATTTCATAAAATATTTTTTTTTAAGTGTAACATAACAATGACCAACAAGTCACAATAATAAGTGGTAATTTGTGCCAGATTCCTAAGGTGACACATGAACTGTGGTACACACAAGAGGAAGGAGTCAAAACGTGGAGGTACACCTTGTGTTATAAAGTCATTAAAGAAAACACTATTTTTCGTGGCAGCACTGTGGTCGACGCCATGGCAACAACCGGTCAAGTCTTTTTTAAGAGTCTGATCTCCATCTTCAGGTAAGTTTTAAGGTTCTCATCGAGGACGTTCTCCTCAACAGCAGCAAGTGCTCGGTCACTTCCATCGCCATAGTACTCCAGCAGCTGCTCGGCGTGTTCGATCCACACGCAGTTGTGACACCCACTCATGCAGCAGTGCGTGGGAGCAGGTGGGGGACCCTGGGCTGGGGTCCAAGTGGAGGAGGAGCCACGGTTTTGCTCTGCATCGGCGTGCTCAGAAGAGTCTGTCAGAGCATGATGACCAGCAGGTGAATCTGGTCCTGCAGAGAAGCGGTGAATGAGCCCACTGTGAAGATGACTCATCCATAACTGCTGAGGACAGCGAGAGAACCAGTGAAATCTCATGTGGAACAGGGAGAGGACGCACAGCTGGAAAACAGAACAACACTTGACTTAGTTGATCTGCAAGTCTTTTATTCAGCTTTAATTTCTATTATTTCTTTCCAGAATTTTATTCCCTTGAACTTCTGATCTTGAAAAGATATAATAACAAAATAATATCACTGGTAGAATGCAGTAGTCCATATTTCACCTGCCCCTTTCTCTACACTGCTAAGGATAGTAGTCTCACCCAAACACAGCCAGCTATTACAGATGCAGTACTTCCAAAATGAATGAAACAAGCAGATGCTGGGTTACCAAATGACAGAGGAACCCAGAAGAAAACAGGGAAGTGCAGATTTATGACATGAAACTTTGGTTGGATCTAAATGGAGAAGCGAGGGAAGCCGGGCTTCAAAAGAACATCCAGCTCCATCATGGTGAACACAGGCTCCCCCTCAGGACTGTGTCCTGAATCCACCTGGCAGAAGACTTGACCTTCGCTACCAACACTGCAGCCATCGTCAAGAAGGTCCAACAGCGGCTCCACCCACTTAGGAGACTCCCGTTCTCCTGGCTACCATCTGGGAGCAGGTTCAGGAGCATCAGCTGGAGATCCAGCAGACTTTTCAACAGCTTCTTCCCACAGGCTGTGAGAGAGCACTAAACAAATTATGACCAGCTTGTTTAGTGCTCTTTGAACATTTGCACAATCTGAACTGCAGAGTATGGTATATTCACTTCAACACTTACACTCTCACTACTCAGTATGAAAGCTGCTGGCCTTATTGCTGTTTTTATATCTTACTATATTTATATTTTAGGTAGATTGTTTTTAACTTTATTTGCAATGCTTTGTTACAGGTTAAACAGCATTTCATTTCTGTTGTACCTGCAAATGCAGAAATGACAAAGAATCTTGAATCTCACCAGTGAGGTCTGCTGCAGCCCACCTCTGAAAAGCAAGATGGGGATATTTCTTGCCTGCATGATTTAATTTAAAATTTTTAAATAAAAGAGAAAAAAAAAGATTTTTTATAAGATGGCACATCCCAAAAGTGTGCTTTCCCCATAAAACCCCTCTGAGCTTTACTTTCACATTAATCTCTGTTTTAACACTCATCCAGGAGCAGGACAATGAAGGAGACAACAGCAGGTGTGTGTGTGTGGAAAGACACTTAAATTACACACAATTTTATCCTTTCAGTTCCATTTACTATCTGCTCATTCCAGGGTTTAAATATTGGCTCCTGCTGTTAGTCAAATCAGCCTGAATCCTCTTTCTATCAGTCCATCCAGTTCATGGCGCGTGTCTCGGTTCGGCTGCAAACGCAGTAGTCTGAGCAGGGATGTCCACACCTCCCTTTCCCCCTCTTCCAATGCTTCTGGTGGGGAAGGAGCACCGGGACATTTCCAAGCCACAGAGAGCCCTAATCTCTCGGTTGTGTCCTGGACGTGCCCGTTACTTAAATTGGTGTTTTTAGGCCACTGTCGTTTTCGAGGTAAAAATCATTATCACTATCAAAATAATGTATCTACGTATGGTTACTCTCGGGTTAAAAACACAACAGACATCATTAGCGTTAAACTCTACCAACAAGAGATAACCGTTAGCTTAGCCACCAACCTTTTGTAAAGACACCGATGACCTCACAGCTTTGACACCCGCACACAGCATCGCAGAGTCAAACAGGACGCACGGTTATGTGTCTGTAGGATTCATTTTCTTTAAAATGGAGTTTTAAAATTCCACTGTTTTAGCCATAGACATATGGTTTTAGTTGCCTTGATAGCTAAAGCTGAATTACTTCCCATTTTCAACTCTGACCTTTTGAGGTTAGTTGTAAACAAAAGCGGTGATTGGCCAACATAAAATATACTAACCAATCAAATGTTACATTTCTAAACTTTAAACCAATTGAATATGTCGATTAAGTTTGTGGGCGGGACACACAAAATGCACTTCTCATATTTGGCCAGCGGATGTCAGTATTTTACAATATAAACAGGGGACAGAAACGCAACAGTGAAGTCAGACGAATAATAAATATACACATTAAAATATCAAAACAATATTTTTGTGCCTTTACCAGATGGAAGGATTATTATTACTACTACAGTATCACTTGTAATTTATTATCTTTGATGATCAGCGAGTAGCAGTATGGCTTTCATGTTGGGAAAGAGCACTAGAGATGTGATGTTTGCTTTGAGAGTGTTAATGGAGAAGCATAGAAGAAGTTGCACTGTGTCTTTATGGATCTAGAGAAAGCATATGATAAGGTGCCAAGAGAGGAACTGTGGTACTACATTAGGAAATGAGGAGTGGCAGAGAAGAATGTGAGGGTGGTGCAGTACATGTATGAGGATGGTGAGACAGTGGTGAGGTGTGCAGTAGGAGTGACAGATGGGCTCAAGGTGGGAGTAGCATTACATCAGGGATTTTCCTGTTTGTTGCTCATTCTTCGTTTCTATTAGACTTTCTCATATGTGGAATTGACCAATTTATGACACTGCCTTTTGCCTGCCTCTTTTCTGATTATTTGCCTTACTGACTGACTCCCATGTATGAACTCAGTCTGTCAATTAACAACTCAGATATTGGATTTTACTCCTGCTTCCTGCATTTGGGGCACATCTACCAAGACATCTTTGAATTTGTTTTTTTATACTGTAATCTGCCCCATTAAAGAGCATCTGCTCTCAGAGCCATGCAGTGTTTCCCTTAAAAATGACAAACGTTTAAAACTTGAGTGGTATTAAACTGGAGAGAGAGCACAGAATGACTGCTTAAGGAGGACTTCAGGCCGGCTTTATGCAAACTCTGATAGGATTTTTCTCCCTTTCACTTGATGTGAAGCTGAAGTCATATTTGAATTACATAACGAGCAGAAACTGTTACTGTACTAAAGGCTCAAATGCTTTCCTCACAAAGTATTTTCAGTGACCTAGATTTAGGTGAATTATGCCTTGATGGCCTGAAAGAGCATTATAGCCACAGTAAAGCAGATTTGGTCAGTGAAACAGCTCCTTTCATGTGTGAGGACAAACCTTGTGTTGTAGTTTTTCTCTGTGTGGCCGTGGTTTAACGATGCCTCCCACTTTCTTAACTGTTTGACCTGTTCCCTGATGCATGGAGGACATGTGTGTGTGTGTGTGTGTGTGTGTGTGTGTGTGTGTGTGTGTGTGTGTGTGTGTGTGCACTTGTAGTGTAAGTCTGAGGTCCCCACAGACTTCAGTGTTTGCAGTCCACATCCATGGTAACATGGTGTGGAAACACAGCAGCTGCTCAGCCTGGCATGAGATACCAGGTGTGTGGTGGGCCATGTTATCTCACCAGAGGTCTCCTATGTGACTTATCCCAAGGAGAGGCGTTACCTCAGTCACTGTCATGCTTCATGAAAGCTCAAACCTTTATTCAGGCACATAAAGACAGCCTGACTTTAAAGGCTTCTAATGTTATTTTTGAAAGAAGAGCAAACACTGAAGAGTAACAATTAGTCTTTAGAGGGGAGTTATGCACACAAGGTTCAACTGGCTCCGTAATTCAGTCTTATGATAATAGCTTTATGGTTTTCACAAATAGAGTCCACCCCACAGAAGCTTTGTCATCATGAGGTGTGTCTGACATCGTTTCTCCCTAAATGTAAGAAGAAAAAAAATTTTACTCGTTCATGGAGTTGCATCATGATGCGCATAAAATTATGTCTTTTACATCACACGGGGGGTCATTTGATGAAGTGTTATTGTTTTTTTTGTTTTTTAATTTGTTATTTTTATTTTTACATTTAAATTTTTTTTTCAATGCCTTTCTTATTATTTGTTATTTATTTATTGGTTTTTTTAATTTATTTTTTTAAGCATGTCATGTTGGGAGGTTTTCAAGTGTTATTATAATATAGATATTAAAGAGGCAAAAATCATCACAAAGACGGTGATGACAATGACACTCATAATTACCACAGTGATATAAAACAACCAAAAGAGACAAGTGAAACACCAAAAGACAGAAAAACTAAAAGAGACTTAAAATAATGACAAAGACACTTATAATTGCTAGAGTTAAAGAAGTGACTGAAAAGAAGTGAAACAATTACAGAAAGGCAAAAACCTTATTACCACAGTGATATAAAACAATCACAAAAAGACTCAAAATGATTGCAAAAAGACTTAAAATGCTGAGAAAAAAACCCTCATATTTACTTTAGTGATAGAAAAAGACAATCACTGAAAGACAAAAAATAAATACCTATAAAGAACTGAAAAATTACTATAAAGAGACTACAAAATGACCACAAACAACCACAAAGACACTCAAAGTGAAAACAGTCAAAATAACGCGACCCTAATATTACCACAGTGATATAAAAAATAAAAGAGGCAAAACAATCAATTTGTTGAAATACAAATACACGAAGTGATGTAAAATTACTATAATGAGACTCAAAACAACCATAAAAACACCGGAAATGATCGCAAAGAAAGCCAAAATGACTGCAAAGCAAAACAACCACAGAGAAGTGCATGATTACCACAATGATACAAGCCGACCAGTAAGAAGGAAAACAGTCATTTAAAGGCAACATATATAAATAGAGAGATTCAAAATTAATGATACAAAACAACTAAAAGAGACACAATCACCAAGAGATGGAAAACAGCTGCAAACAGGGACAGGTCACCAGTCTATTATAGGGCCGTTACACAGAGACAGACAGCCACGCTGTCACAGCCACAGCCCTGTTAGAATCACCCTTTAACCTGACGTGCATGTCTGTGGACTGCTAGGGGGACCTGGAGGAAACCCACACAGTAGCACCTTCCTACCACAAAACAAGCACAAAAAGCTTTTACAACTCCATTGTTGACTGAATGTGGTCTGTGCACAGGAATACACTGACATAACAGCAAATACTAACAAATATTACAGGAAATGTTGCTTTGATATTAAATCAAGCAAAACTTTTGTTCATTTATGCAGTTGCAGGTTGTGGTTAAGTTGATCAGGGAGCTTTTGGGAGGCTGTGGAGGCCAAAGGGTTTGTTTTCTCCAAGACTGCCTCCAGCTTTTCCTCAGAAACAGCCCCGCCCCATTCGTGATTCGGTTTCATACGTGAGAAAAGCTTCACATGCCCCAAACTGCAGTCTGAGAACTCCTCTCGGCTCTCTGGGAATTCCCTGAGGTAAAGATGAGTTCAACTTTTCAGCTTCATTTTGTACTTACAGAATTTTGTACTTGGCTATATTCCAGAGTTTCTAAATTTAACAGCAGACAACCTCTCAAGGAAATTAGGTAAAGTGTAACTAACATTTTCTAGCACACGATTAAAGTAATGACTGATATTAACCCTTGAACAGAAGGCCATATGCTTTAGCAGGTACTTTGTCGACAATAATCCAGCAGTAACTGTTTTCCCCAGCAACAATTTTGATAATGCAATCAGTTTTGGCGGGGGGGGACTCATTTGTAATAAGAATCAGAACTTTGAATTTATTTGGGCATTTTGGGCCAGGATATGCCAGGAGAGAGAGCAAAGGGACGACATGCAGGTTCAGCTGGTCGTGAAGTGAAGCACAGACTCAGTGATGATGTGATGTGCCGTCAAACCTCCTCGGTTATGACTGAGTTAAATTCCTGTACATAAAGCACTTTTGAGTCTGAGAAGTGGTGCCACAAGTTTAAACGTAATTTCTGCTGCAGAAAAGTTTTAGAAAATGCTCCGTCATAAACAACACGCAGCTTTGCTGTGGCTGCAGGCTTTCTGCAGGATTAGCTTTATCACACATAATCCCAGTGAAAGCCCGGGTGCACAAAAGGTCTGGGAGCATTTCTAAGCATTTCACTGTGCTGTCCTGCTATGTATGGGAAATTTTTTCCAGGCACACAACTCAAACAAAGATAAAAATTTCAGAAATGTGAAAGCAAAGAGGTATAAAACAACTACAAAGAGACTCAAAACAACCACACAGACTCAAAGTGAAAGCAAAAAGGCAAAAAGGAACCACTAAGACATTAAAAACAAGTAAAAGAAAGCCACAAAGAACAATAAAACACCCATCTAGAGACTCAAAACAACAACACAGACACCCAAAATGACAGCAAGGACATTCAAAACAGACTCAAAGTGAAAGCAAAGAGACACAAAACAACTGCAGAGGCTCGAAACAATAATAGCAAAACTCAAAATTACCACAGACAGACATTTCTGTCATACTTTCTGACCTCAAATGTGAGACACACATATTTTCCTGTTCCACGGGGTTGTTTGTGCAGATTTAGTGCATTTGGGTTTATTGCATGCACCTGTGATACAGCAGTACTGCATAAATGGAGAAACAGTTTCTTGCTGCTGTGTCAACAGTCTGGGCGAACAGCCCTCCTATAAAACAGGGGAAAATGGCACTACGGTTTTTCTGCTTCTCTGCAGCCGCTCCACTCGTCTGATAACCCCCACTGTTTTGTGAATCTGCGACGATGAGCTAAGCTCGTGTCTAACAGGTAGCAGGGAGGTGTTTCGGTGCTCGAGTATCCTTCGTCAAGGTCCTAACGGCTGACTCACAGCACCAGCTTTGTCCCGAGTGCACAAAGACAACACTGTTCACTCACTCAAAGAGCTGCTGCGACCATGAAATGACGAGGCAGTGACACAAGTGGCAGAAAAATATGAGTGTATGTTAAATGAGACTGGAATCAGTTTACTAAGAAAACAAAGAAAGTTTTGAAGTGGATTTAAATTTATTTATTTATTTATTTTTTGCCAAGGAATCAATATAGATTATTGGCATTTGGTGAAATTAACCCATCCATCCATCCATCCATCCATCTTCTGCTCTATATCTTATCAGAGCAATTCGAGAGACAATTTCCTTTGCTTCAACAAACACATATGAGTATATTGTGTACCACCCAGGCTGCCTCACACAACACAACACACTGCACTTACTGTATATTGTCTTCACCTTAGCACATTATTGTTCAAATCAACTTTGTAACACAATGAAGGGTATTCCCCTCAGAGGATGAGACAGTGAGAAGATCAGCAAGAGCGAGACAGCAGAGGAAGTGTCTAATTAAACCCAGATGAGCGGGGAGCTTTTTCAGGTAAAAACCACAAGAGCTTCTCAGAAATGCAGTCAGAAGATCAACCTCAAATGGAATGTGGTGCTTCTGAATTCAAATTTACTGCTGCTGCTACAGTTTTACCAGGTGTGCATTAGCAGCATCACCCCTGGTGCTCATTAGAATTTCATCATTGAAAACACACAGTGCATACATTAGGAGCAGATTACATGGAGGGTAAAGGATCATGGACACTGTGTGTGAATATAAACAGAGCTTTTTCCAAAAAGTTGGCATCACCTCAAATTTTATTAAAGCTAACTTAAAATCACTGCATTGCAGTGTATTATATCCTATTATACACCTTAAAAAACTCTTTAACAGCTCAAAATAATCCTTAGTTATCTTATTCTGGGCCTTGGTGCAGCCCCTGAGGCCACCCCCTATCTCCTCCTTTCCCTTTGATCCAACTTTCTGTTGACTGGTTGGCTCCCACAAAAGCAGATTTTGGCTTTTGGCTCATACACTGATCTGATTATTTAAAACTTTGACCATGTTTAATATGAATATCCAACACTGTAGCTGTACATAGCTGATAGAAATTAGGGAAAAACACAATAGGTGCAACTTAACTGTAAATCCTGCTTCTTTGAAAAGTATTTTTCAGGTAAGCTTAAATAACCCTGATGCATGCTCTTTGAATCTGACAGCTTAGACTGATCTGCCAACCAAACCTTTGCATGACTCGATGGTGTGCTTGCACCCTGTGTACACCTCAGGTGAGCCAGCTAGTAAATCATTCTTTAATTTTGCCGCTGAGGTCACATGAAGATCAGTGAGGGCTGAGCAACAGCAAACAAAACCAACTGAATGTTTTCCTTGTTTTCAGGTAAGCACAGGTGAATTGATCAGATGGCTTAAATATTAATACCCGAGTCACCACTGACGCAGTTCAGTATCTCTATAGGAGCAGCTACTTTCGGCGGCTCCCTTATTCACAAGGGAAAGCTCCGCGCATTTGAATCCTACACCGGTTTTTTACGCCCGGTGCCCTTTCTTCTCCTCCTGTGTCCCCAAAACAGGCAAATATGTGAAACTTTACACTATGGTGCCACTATCTCTATAGGAGCAGCAGGAAGTAAAAATATTAAAATGTTACTCTTTGTGATTATAGTGTTAATATAAATGCTCCTGATGTGAGGCCATTGGGCCGTGTCCTGCTGGGTTTGGATTAATGAGAAGGGAGCGCTGCTCACAAGCAGAGAAGTGGGAGATATTTTGAATGGACAGAGGTGCTTTGACTTGAGCTGTGAAGTGCCAGAGCATGGGTCTGGCTGCCAACTATGCTGGGCTGAGTCTATCAGTCATTACTGGAACAAACAAAGGACAAAACGAAATGTAGAAGCAAGTCTCACCACCCTGCAGCCCTCAAACCCTGGAGAGTTATTTGTACACATGCGTCAAAGCCAGTACTTAAATGAACGTGGAGGGAGCATTAGCTGTAACTTCAGTGGTGACCAGGGCATTAAAAAAAAAACACATGTACTAAACTGGCTGAATCTGATTAAATGCCAGAAACATTAAAAAGATTCAGTCTTTTCTCCTTAAATGAGGGTTTAAATCAGTTATACTGCTGGTATGCATATGTGACGTTACATAACACTTAATTAACAACTCAAACCCGACTGCTGACAGGATCATCTCTGCTCATGCTGCCAGAGCAGGGAGCAAACGCCATGCTAATTCACATTATAGATACAGAGAGCCAAGAAACACAATAAATACATTCACCTAAAACTTGTTTCACAAACATACTTTTAAACTATGGATTACTTAAAATCTTGTTCCAATCTCGTTTATGCCTGCGCCTACTATGACTATAAAGCTCATCTTATCTTTACCAATAGCCATTCTTCAGATTCTAACACTTTAGATCTCAGCTAGCTTAAGTGGGACTATGGTACAGTGAATTGTGGAAAAACTCAAACTTTTTCAACAAGAAAATATGGCCAGCTAGGACCTCAGTCGCACAGGCCTAGAGACTGCATGGCAGCCAACTGGCAACCACTGGTCGTGAGGGGGAAAATGTGACTACTCCAACTGGTTGCAAGTGATTGCTGGAAGTTGCTGCACTGGAAACCTCTTTGCCTCGGTTGTCCACACACCTAAATATTTGCACAGGAGATGCTAACTTGTTTGTAAACACTATCAAATCACTCATCAAGCAGTGGTGAAACTGTGGAAGGTACAAACCGGAAATATAGACTGCTCGCTTGAAATGTGGTCTCTGCAGCAGTGAGGCACAGCTTTTACTTTGAAAGAGTGTTCTTCGTTTTCAGTTTATGTCACAGTTTTCACAGTTTCTTTACTGCTTGGTGAGTAAATGACGAGCGTCTGCAGACAAGTCGCCATCTTTCATGCAAACTACGGGCAATGGCTGCAATGTGCTTGTAACCAAAGCAATCACAGAGGTTTTGGTTTCTTTGCAACCAGTTTCAACCAGAATTCAAGAGACCCTGCAAGCCGGCAATCAGCCGACAAATTATTGCGAAATAAATCAAAAGCTTACTGGATGCTCTTTGGCGTGAGGCAAAACTTCAACCTCAAATCTAACTCTTTGGCTACAACCTATAAAGACTGCAAAAAATTTACATTTTTAGTTGAGTGGCTTTACTCTGAACTTATTTTTATGTTACTTCTTGACTATGTCTGTGAAGAAGTTAACCTTAGTGCTGGTGTTCCGCATCATTACAAACATTATTTAATGTTAGACAGAGACTTTTCTCATAGCTTCTATCACCAATAATGGACATAATGAGAGAGACTGATCTAAAACTGATCTTCAGCCTCTTAAGATTATGTATAATTAACTCTGAAGATTCACAGTAGGCTGTTCTTTTAAATTTATTAACTGACTTTTATCATAGTCTAAAACAAGTTTTGGTTCTTGTATTTTAAGCAATCAACTATAAAGTTCTGATCAAGTCTTCTTTAATGTACCTTTTGTATCTAAGAAAGTTGGTAAAAAAAAAAAAAGGCTTTTATGTTTTCGGCCCACTACAGGTGGAATAAGTTATCCTCAAATATCTGCCAAATGTCTTTTTTTTTTTTTGCTTGTTTTGCCACCTCAGACCAGACTGCTAAATTTTCATTAGGTTGTGTAACAGATCCCTTTGTTTGAAGTTGTCATTTTCTGTTTTGTTCTCTGTGATCTGTTTTATTGAATGCTGTGTATTGTTCTATTATCACTTTTTATATAAATGTTTGGAATCCCATGAAAATGAGACATTACATCTCAAGGGATTTATCCAGTATAAATTTAGTGAGAAGTCTTAGTTTTTTTTATTCATAATACTTTCACTCCATCAAATACTGACCGTGTATAGTGCTGCAACTTTTGCCTATATGTGAATTCAGGTAAACTCTGGGTAGGGTGTTTGCACTGGTTATCTACCTTTCTAATGCATCCCTTGGAAAGTGTGCCTCACCTCATGACACTGTGTAAACAATCCATTACTGTACATTACGTCCTCTGTGTTTACGGAACCTAAGTGGCATTTATGGATATTAAAGGCTCAGCTGCAGCTTCTTCTCTTGTTTGCTGCAGTTTATTTCCAGGTCGATAACACACTGTGTTTGTGTTTTACTAATAGGAGAGGCTGCTCTCTATCTCAGGCCCAGGATTTTTCTAGCACCAACTAGCTCACAGTGAGATGCCTCTCGCACTCCCGGCGCTGCTGTTCTCACATGTCAGAGTGTCGGATTAAGCTTCATGTACTATTTCTTAATAAAGAGAGCAAAGGCCAACCATGTCAGGTTGAAAAGATAATTCATCGCATCATTTTTCTTTTAGTCAACCTTGAAAACAATTCTCACACTTGGATGCTCCACAGGGGTTAGGAACCAGCTCTGAGAAGATATGAACCAGTCCTTAAGATGGATTTATGCTCTGTCTGAATTGCATGTTGTATGGTCGGATAATACTGAAAACACCTTCACACCACAACTTTCCTTTAAAAACAACAGTAATTTGATATTTAAACAGACACAAACACACAAATACAAATGAGCTACAATCATAATCGGTAACATATAATGACTATCATTATATGTATTGCAACTTTGAGAGCACTCATATTACCCAAGAGCACTATTTTCTGGATCCTCTACCCACTATGTGACAGGATCACATGACGATCATCATGTCACATGAAGCACTCAGGGCAAATGACAGGACCAGGTTAGCCAGTTCACTTATAAATCTCAACAAATTAGCAGGTTTATTTTTGGGGGTGCATCTGAAATATTTACAGGAAGATGGTAAGTATGAGGTCCATGTGGGCTGTACATGGAACACAACATTTTAAACTTTAAACTGTAAACATATTTTTACAGCTGATTAACAAACAGGTTCTATATATTCTGTATTTGGGCAGCACGGTGGTACAGTAGTTTCCCCACAGCAAGAAGGTCGACTCTGTGTGGCGTTTGTGTGTTCGCCCCACATCTGCATGGTTCTCTCTGGGTTCCTCCCACATTTAGGTTAACTGGTTGTTCTAAATTGTCCATGGGTATGACTAAGCGTGAACAGTTACCTGTTTCTAGTGTTAGCCCTGTGATAAACTACCCCACTTCTCACCCTATGGGAGCTGTGATCCAGCCTCCTCTGCAACCCTGAACTGGGTAAGCGGAAGAAAATGGATGGATTCTGTTTGTCTGCTGTCCATCTGACTAAACATTGCATTGTCATATTGTATTATTCCTGCATTATTGTAAAGCACTGAACTCAGTCTTACCACTTTCATGAGAAAGAAACAGTTTTAAGGCTGATGTTTGTTTCTCTACCAAAATTTCCTCTTTGCTAGGAGACAAGGTGACTCTCACCACGTCCACCTTCACTATTTTCTATGAGACGGAGAAAGTGCTTTTGGCATCAAAAAGAGCTCATTTCATAATCTAAACAAAGCCTCAAATAAAGAACTGTGTGTTCTTATGTGACCTTGCAAACATTGCATAATGTATTAGTCTGCTTTTTGGTACCTTCTGTATAACAAGGTGAGGTCAGTGCTTTTGTAATTTGACTTTATCACAAAGGTAGTGAGTACTTTTGTGAGAACCATGTACTTCTCCTTTCAAATGTCTTATCTGCTCTGCAGCTGTAGTCTTTGAACAGAATCTATACCGTACCTTCCATCATGTGGAAGGGAGAACCTCTGATGAAAACACGTTTTAAGCCTTGTATCACCTCCTCAGGACAGTTGGAGGTTATCAGGCCACAGCAGTTGGCTCGGTTATAAATCACAACCCACAGCATCAAGCAGCCTGACCTGGGGGGTGGGGGGTACTCAAGATGTGTGAGAATACAGTCAGAGGGAAGCATGTTAGCGTATTTAGCATGTAATAATGTAACTGTTGATAAATGTAAAATTTGATAAAAAATATGGTAAATAAAAATTATGGTAGAATGGGGGGGGGTGAGCAATTGGAAGCAATTCAATCATATAGACAGTCAGTACAGTAATATGATTGTATTAAATTTAATAAGGCTATAAATTACAATCTTTGGGTCTTCTGTGTGTGCAGTCTTTGTCTTTGTCTTTGTGCAGACTTTTTTTCAGCTCAATGATGTCTCTTGGATGCACCTCCATGTTACTGGGGGAATTCATGCTCTCATTCATGCTGCAAATGTATTATTTCCACCTTGTGTGAAACTCTAAATGATCTTTTCAAGTCTATGAACCCCCACAGGGGTCATATGGGACAAAAAAAAAAAGATCCTTCCAGGCAATGTGAGGGATTAATCACAAAACATCCTTTAAAAACATGAGAAAAAAAAAGACAACAAAAATGCACAGTCAGTTAGTTTTACTGAAGCCATAACACTCACCATAGACAGATTACCTCCTCACTGAGCCCCTGCTGTTATTTCTGTCATATATGCCTCAAGGCGACAATTGCTGCGATTGGGTGTGGGCAGTGATATGTAGTGGTCATGTCATTAGAAAGCACTGTAGCTTTAACACCACATTTCTGACAGATACAGCTATGTTTTAAATTACGATCTGCAATCAAACAGAGATATTGAGGTTACAGGGTTTGCATAGTTTTGTTTGTGTTTTCCTATCCCTCGTTCTCTTTCTCTCATTTGCAAATGCTCACGTGTGGTTACATCCACTGCTGTGCACCCACCAGCTCTCTCTCACTCACCCACACACACACACACACACACACACACCACACAGTCAAATGTATATTTAATGTTTACATTAGCACTGTTTTTGTCACATTCTTTTTGCAAATTAAGCTTATGTGTAAGTTCAATAAGGAAGCACTCATTCACTCATTTGCCTGCTTTTCTGGGTGTTCAGGCTGCTAGTCCATTCAGTACTCTAGTCAGCCAGTCAATGTTCTGTATGCTTTAAATCCGTGTATGCCCTTCTGTCGTTGTGCCTTTGTGCAATTCCCCAGAGTGTCCTGACTTGTCTATGCAACCAGTACAAAAGCAGAAGCAGCAATGTGTAGCTGTTAAACTTTAGTGGACACTTTTGTGTGTTTTAAGTTAAGTGTTATAGAAATAAGGATGTCAGAGTACTTGGGAAAAATCCACGTGAAGAGCGTAAACATGAATTTGGGAGGGGTAACCATCTGACGGGTAGGGTATCAATCATATCTAATCAGGAAGTGCCTTCAGAGGCTTTGAATGGCTGAGCGTTATCTGAGAATTATGGACCCATAGCAGTGAGAATAATATGACCTGGGTGTAACACCCTGTATGTTGTAGAATGTGCATTGGTTATGTATTCTTTTTCCGCAATATCTGTCCATAAAAATAAGTTAAATATACAAATATTTGAATATGAAAGAAAAATCTTCTAAGAAAACATAAAAAAAAAAATCTAGGTCAGCTATGAAGACAGGGCGCTGGCTCATGGCAAAGGCAGATTTACACAATAAGCACCAACAATTAAACCACAGGCTGAAGGCACTGGTTTTGTCAGGTTAAAATAAGGACATGTAGTTTTAATGATAACATATCTAATCTGAAAGTGCATTCAGAGACTCCTGTATGTGAAACACAATCAGCAGGATCAGACTCTGAAAGGCTCCGAGTTATGAAGCTGGATCGGGAGAGCTGGCATTTGACACTTAAATAGCTGAGATGACTCACATATGCTGGACTGTAAACAGACACCATGTGAGACTGTTTGACAGTGTGAACTCAAACACACTTGCTCATCATGCTGTTTTAGATTCCAGTGAAGTTTCTCTGCATTTCCTTGATCCCCTTCAGATCTAATATTTACCGATTTAAATGCCACTCTGCTTTGTTTTGTTCTAAACAGAGAACCATTTGATGTTGAAGGACATAACTGAGACCAGAACCAATTATTTCTCCCTCCTTTGATGACCTTGATGAGGTCAGACTCCTCTGATGAAGCCGACCGTCTGATGCGAGGCTGGATCGATCGATCTATTTGCCCCAATTGATGAGCATGACTGAATTTGAGCACCTGCTGTTATTTCTCTCATGTATAGTAACATACACACAACATAGTAAAAACTAAAGTCATGTAACTGGATAACCAGTGGCTGCACTTTTATTGAAAAATATGGTATTTGTATTGTGGCAAAATGTAGTTCAATTTCAAGCAAAGTACATGCCAAACTAATTATTTCACAAATCTGAGCCATCTTCTTTCTTAGGCAGTAGTGTACATATGAGCAATTCTCTCTCCTGAAAAGGTTTCTTTCATGTTTAACTGTGTTTTTGTGTCAATATATAGTAGATACTGTTGGTCTACTGCAGATAAAGGGCAATTACATGCTGGTACATTGTTCACATCATTAAATCTTAGTGTTGGTGTTACTGAACTATGACAGCTACTTCGATGTACTCCAATGTGCGTCACACCAGTGGCGTGTGGTGATGATCACAGAAAGGCAAGCAGAGATGATGAGAATATAACAAAATGACAATAAAATTAAATAACCAGAGTTGAATTAAAGGGCTTGAGCACTATGTGACAACTTTCAATATCTATAGGCAGTGGCGCAAAAACTGTGTATGCACTACATGCGAGGCATGGGGGCGCCGCACAAGAGGGGGGGTGCCGAAGCGATGCGGGGAAATTATTTCTTTAGTCGGCATTTTCTGTATTTAACAGCTGTGCATATGATATGATCAATAACAGAGGCACGGCGCTGATTAGGCGGCCCTGTGCTATTATGTGTTATGTCAGTGTATCAAGATGAGGCTTTTAAATACTCAGGTTAGCTTAAGTTACTAGTAGTAAAACAACAGGTCACTGTGTGCTATAGTTA
Organism: Pterophyllum scalare; assembly: GCA_024447675.2. Classification (NCBI taxonomy): domain Eukaryota; kingdom Metazoa; phylum Chordata; class Actinopteri; order Cichliformes; family Cichlidae; genus Pterophyllum; species Pterophyllum scalare. The sequence continues at coordinate 65,271 of JAMQGT020013475.1, forward strand.
CAATATAACAGATCATAAGAAAAATAATGCAGTGCTGTTGTGATGTATCTGATAAGTCTGATCAGATGCAGCGTCCTGTCAGTAACTGTTATCCAAAAGGATATCATTTAAAATTAAAATTTCATGTTTTTTATATGTGGTTTGACTGCTGTGTTTTTTAAACATACTGAACACAAATAGAGACCCTACTTGGGCCTGCTGACTCCGCGACCCGACCCCAGATAAGTGGAAGAAAATGGATGGATGGATGGAAAAGAAAAGCCCGTAATAAAAGTTTTGTATTTTATGTCCATGAATAAGTGAGAGCTGCACACATGAACACAGTAAACCTTGAGAGGGTGCATTGTGTGTGTGTGTGTGTGTGTGTGTGTCTGTGTGCTTCTTATGTCACTTTGTGTTTTGTCTTCTGTTTCGGGGCGCTTATAAAAAGACAGACACCACAGGAGCAGACATGACGCTTTTAGGTCAGGCAGCAGAGGCATCGTTCATTGCACGGTCTAAAAATGTGTCTACATACACCTCAGAAAGTATATAGCTGTGCCCCTGTCTAAGGGCAATGACAAATCCAGCCTTTTTTTTCTTTTTTTGGCTGTTTATCTGGAGTTCATCCAAGGGGACACCAAGGTGTTACCAGGCCGTGCGAGAGATATAATCTCCAGGGTGTCCTGGGTCTGCCCAGGGTCTCCTCCCAAGAGGACATGCTGGAAACACCTCACCCTAACCCTCTACTCTGACTTCCTCCCAAATGACCTAACTCTTTACCGTATTGCTACGGGAGAGCCTGGCCAATCTTTGGAGGAAGCTAATTTCCACTGCTTGCATCTGTAAGCTCTGGCCACTACCCAAAGCTCTTGAACATCGATTAGGATAGTAATGTAGGCTGACTGGTGAATTGACAGCATCAGTTTTACACTCAGCTCTCTCTTAAACATATTAATGAAAAAGGAAGGTGGTATATTAGCAAAACAACTGGTTAAACTTAAAATGCTGGCGCAGCCTGGACCTGTTCAATTTCTATTCAATCATTCATGGTAGGAGACAGGCTTTCCTTGCTAATGTTCTGAAGAACTTCACATAACACTCTAACTCCTCTATATCGTATGCTGATCAAGGTGATTAGTAAAAGAAAATGTATTTGTTAAGATGATAAATAAGAGCACTTGTTTACTCACCAGTGCTCTGTTCCCAAATGTACAGATGTCTGAGCTGATCTCAGAGCAGTGAAAGCATAGCCAGCAGGAGGTTGTATAGCAGGGATCCTCAAATCCAGGCCTCAAGAGCCGGTGTCCTGCAGGTTTTAGATGTGTCCCTGATCCAACACACCTGAATCAAATAGCTGAATTACCTCCTCAGTATGCAGTCAAGTTCTCCAGAGTCCTGCTAATGACTTCTATATTTGACTCAGGTGTGTTGAAAGCAGAGACACATCTAAAAGTTGCAGGACACCGGCCCTTGAGGCCTGGATTTGAGGATCCCTGTTGTATAGCATGCTAATCTTCATTAGTCTCTAATCAAAAACCAGAGGTTTATTCACAATGCACATGCAAAAACAACCAGAAAAAGCTGCTGGCCTCTCAGCTTTCCCAGCTAAAGCTTTTGTTATCAGGATATGGACAGAACAACAGGCATTACAGATTTCAGTGGAATTGGAGTAAAGTAGAGTTAAGCCTGCTTCCAGAGACAACAGCCAACTGTGGCCATAAGATGGCTGTAATTTAAAGGATAGATGCAAAGAGAGATGCTTTTCACTTAAACATATTTTATTTTATTTTGTTTAGATTTCACTGGACAAGCACTGCTTATTTTGCTTGCCCCGACAGATTGCCATTGCTAATACTATCATATTTATGCTAATGTAGACATTGCCTATGGCTTTAGTTATAGATTTTAATTACAGTTAGTCTGTAAAAAGAATCAATTACATTTTTGACGATATCATCAAATTTTGTATATAAATTGTGGAATTTTAAGGCTAATGGTATAAACATTATTATAGACATTTTTACTGATAAAAGTAATTAACAATTAATTTAATATAATATAGTGCCAGATTCTGGTAGTAAACATAGTAAAATACCCCATATCTGTGTCAGCCAGTACTAATTTAGCTCAGAAAAGTTCTTATATATAAAAGGTGCCATTTGTAACTTTAAATTCAAGGATAAGCTCTTCTTTCAATAATGACAAAACTGAAAAAAATCCATTTTTGATATTTCTTAAAATGACATAGCCTCAAATTTTAACCTGAACTAAAGTAAAAGTAAGGTCTCTTTTTTTTTCTTTTTAAAGAAATGTAACAAAAATATTGCCACACAACGTGGGTGTCAAACCAGATTTTTCAGAAATGAAAGAAATCTTCTGTGAGGATTTCTACTGAGTAATAAGTGAGGGAAACAGGCTAAACCACAGGCAGGACTCTTCAAATTAATATTAAATATAAGTATTAAATATATACATTTACCCAATACTTTCATACAACATAAAACCAATGGCACATTAACAACATTATACATTTACATTAATTTTAAACCAGTAGCTTAATTTCATTAGTGAACTTTTGTGATTATTGACAGTATTCACAACCAAGCACTAAAATATACAGTGACTTCACTAATTAAACTTAACTGTACAAAATATCCTTCTAGTCTAAATGAATGCAATCCTCCTGCTGTTTGAATGTTAAACCAAGTAGGAAATTTATCTTTAATGTGTAAAGTGAAAATCATGTTAAGTCAAAGACACGTGAAACTCTTGACTATTGTCCTCCACAATTTTTGTGCCATCAGCAATGCCATTTTCATCTGTGTGATTGGGTCCAACAGAGAGCTCACACTTCCCTGTCAGAAAAAGCCAACTATGGCACAAAGTCTTTGTTCTGCAGCAAAGCCGCAGTTTCATCCCTGCGCTTTGACTTTCAAATAAAGCTCTTCACTGTCTGATACCCAGTGAAACATAGTAAGTCAGTCAACAGGAGGTTTATCTGTTTTCCGTCAGTGGGGTGACCTCTCATTCATCTCCACATATTGGGGCTGAAGGTTCCTCTTAGAGCCAGCTCAGGGAACCATGAATAAAAGCAAACACAAACTCAGCAAGTACAAATAAGAAGTTGTGAGCCAAAGTTACTCTGACGGGGTGTGGAGAGCTGTGGCGTGTTCACCATTGGGATGTCCTTTGCAGACCATGCCCCTGCAAAAAAAAAGAAAGGAAGAAAGTTTTTTAAGTGTTAAATACCCTCTGAATAATTAAAAAGCTACCATGAAAGTGTGCAGCTTGCACAGCGATAAAGGATATAGTCAGCTTGAGTTATACTATCACTGGCAACCATTCCATATTTGCCATCTCACCTCCTTTGTTCCATTTCTCTACTTCCTATTCTGTGTGTGTGTGTGTGTTTTTAAATTGCATAGGGTGTATTAGTCAGTGGAGGCAATAACAATAATTCCCTTTTTTTGTATATATAGTTATGTGCTGGTGTGTCGCCATTGCTCCTCCATCATTACTGAAACTGGTCTCGTCTTAAACCTTACAAATTTTGAACAACAGCTACTTTTAGCTTGTATGTATTATTTACTATTATTTATTACCGCCATCAAAGTTTATGTTTTTAGTAGCATCCACATGAGTGTGTGTCATTCTGTCTGTAAACACGGAAGTTTGAAAAGTTTTGAATAAATTCTGCAAGGTGCAGGGTGGAGTCATATATTCAAATTTGCCTTAAATCCACCAAAGTTTTCAAGGTCAACTTAATGATTTACTGGTTGCAAATTGACGAAAAACCTAGTGTGTATTGCCAACAACAGAAAGTACTGTATACAAATTTAAAATAGCATCTCACATTTGACCTTTGACCTTTCCTTTAAGGTCAATAGATTGATCTGAAAGTCAAAGTGATTATAATGCTATATAGAGCTATTTAAAACTATGTTTCTTACTGCCATTGTTTGTACTGACAACACACAGGCATATAGGGAATGAAATATGGGGATTCTAAATATCATGTCACTTTGGACCTCTGACCTCTTCTTCAAGGTCAAATAAGGTCAAAGTTTCATAAAAATGTCTCTTGTCTTTAAACTCTGCTTAAAATTCTGCTGCCTTTGTTTGTATGGTAACTTTTAGGAAATGATACTCCTATATGGGGATTCAAAATATCACACTATAGTTTGAATTCAAATGTCATGTCACATTTGACCTCTGACCTCATTTATACATTTCACATCTGCCTTTCTTTCAAGCTGACCAAAAAACGTGTTTTTATCATTAAATAAAGTGTCAGGAGAAAGAGAATGATCTGCCAGGTTAGTTGGAAACATATTGTAGTATAATATTATATAATAAGCTCAAGTTAATCTTGTCCAGTTATTTACAAATTAATACCTATTATCCAGAACATCAGTCATGCTGCACTGATCTGATTTTTACTGCACTCCAAACGTCTTGAAGTATGTTTAAAAAGTACAAATGCATTCATATTTAACAAAAAATAACCAACGAGTCATTCAAATGACCAGCTCACAGTTCAGCTGCCTATGTATAAAATATTATTCTCACAAAAATACTAAAACCTCCTGAAAAATGGCTAAATACATACTTTAGCGTCTTTGAGTTGCTATCTATGTAAACTGTTACAATGACATTAGATGAAGTTCACAAACAAAAACAAAAGTGAGGCTGTAACAGTGGCAGCAGGAGGCAGAAGAAGAGCCCCAGCATTATATTCTTTTACATGTTTTTGGCTTCATAGTTCCAAATTATTATGATTAATGTAAACCTTTGCTCTGAAACAGTTTTATTTATTGATTTTGACATTTTCTCCCCCCAAAAAAGAGGAGCAGAACCCTCCTCTCTCTCCGTGGACCAGCTGCCAAGCAGGTAAAATCATAAAGTATTTTTGTATATTTAGATATATTTTTGTAGTTCTAACTTACAGCTAGTAATTTAGTTGTAATAAGTTATAAATAAGTGTATTTTGTGCTTGAAAATGCACTGTATACATTATATATGTAAGATTAGTTGAGACTTTGCTGTTTTTCTGAGTTAATATGATGCTGTTTGACATTGTTTCAACATAGATGGAAATTGGAGACATGCATTATGTCACATGGTTTTATTCTTTATTTTAGCAAAAATCTGGGGCTCTTTCGAGCCTGTCATCATAGCTGCAAATTTATTAGCTGCCTTCCTCCATGAATGAGAAATTTCACTTTAAGATAAATGACAAGCACAGTGAAGACAGCTCTCACAAATGAAGCACTACTCTTTTCACCAAAGTTGTTGCTTGCATTCTTGCAAGAGGAATGATAGAAGAAGTACAGAGTGCACTCAGTCCAAGAGCATATGCACAGAGAAGGGAGACACAAGGCCTATAGTCCGTGAACGCCACAAGGTAAGAAAAAAAAAATCCAGACAAAGAAGTGATTCATAGTCAACCTGTAGAAGAAGTTGCTATGGATACAGCAGGACCTGAGAGGTCGAAAATGAGCAGAGGCCGTGAAAAGAAAAGCATCTGGAGTCAAGCAAGTGATAAAGAGGAGAAGTGTGGAGTGAAGAGGGGGGCGAGTGAGCTGGTTTTCACCTACACTTGTCTGTGTTTGTGCTGTGTTCCCGGCCTCATTTTATGTCGAGGGGGTGCTGCTCCCGCTGTTGACCGCAGAGCCGATGGTAGCTCTGGGAATGACCATGTCAAAGGACGAGCCTGATGATTGCTGGTGCTGCGTGAAGTCATAACAAGGGCCATGATAAAAACATCCAAACATAGGGAGGAGGGGTGCATCTGCAACTGCCTGCTTGATTGCAAATGACTTCTTAAAGCATTTACATGAAACACAATAATCATGCCTTTCAATATAAATGGGTCATTTTTTGATTTGGATTTTTGTAGAGTCACATATCAGGTTATGATATGACTGATCCCACAGATTTCACTTCATGATTCTTTGAGTGCCGTGTTTCTCTCTTATAATGTCTCTTGTATAAAAAAGTGGACATAGGTTCTGGCTCGAAAAAGTGACTTAAACTCTGTTCTGTTTCTCCATTCTTTCATGGCTGGAAAAAAAAGTTATATGGAGGTCTATTGAGGTTTTTCAGACATGTGACCACTAACCACATGACATTAACCTGTCTGTCATTTTGGATGTGTGACAATCATGGTGACGATATAGGCCCCTTTAAGGCCACAGTCACACTGGCCTAGAGACAGATCCACAATTATCTGGAAACCACCTGTTGCTAGGGAAAAATGTGTATTTTCTGAATAGGTGTGTGTAGTCCTGGGGGTTAATTGCAATCCCTGGGGAAAATGACTGCTAAAATCCCAGTCATACAGGCCTACAGACTGAGCACTGAGCCCCTGGCAATCACCTGTCACTAGGGAAAAAAATGTGTATTCCCCAGCCAGTTGGCAAAAGCCTCCTTGTGATTGCTTTGGTCACTAGCATATTGATGCAGCTGTAGTTTGAATGGAAGTTATGCACTTGTCTACAAACACTGTCCAGCTGCTCTCTAAGCTGTAATGAAACTGAAAAATGTGCACCTTTTGAAACAGGTTGGCTGCAGCGCTAAGGCACTTTTACTTTGAAGGCAAACCTTTTCCCATTTTCAGCTTACTCCACACCTTTGCAAGGTTTACTAGTGCTCAGCAAATATTGGCAAGTATTTGCAGACAAATATGGAAAAGCTACAGACAACCACAGTAATCTGTTACCAACCAAGCAATCGTTGGGAGGTTTTTGGTGCAATCGGTCCTCATTAGTGTCCAGGAAGACAACAGAGGGAAAATATAGTTTATGGTAGGCCTAAATTGTTAATTACAAAATGGGTGCATCCACCATTTAAATATAGCCTATGGTCAGAAGTTTAAATATGTCAGATTAGATCTCTGTCTGCTTAACACAAGGTAGACTAAAGTAGAAAAGAAAAGAAAAAGAACTTGACTACTTCCAGGTTCACTTTTTTGCTTTTCTAAGAAGAACAAATGTATGTCAATCACAAGTTTGGCTCCCCCTAAAGCAGGGATCCTCACATCCAGGCCTCGAGAGCTGGTGTCTTGCAGGTTTTAGATGTGTCTCTGCTTCAACACACCTGAGTCAAATATAGAAGTTATTAGTAGGACTCTAGAAAACTTGACTGCATACTGAGGAGGTAATTCAGCCATTTGATTCAGGTGTGTTGGATCAGGGACACATCTAAAACCTGCAGGACACCGGCTCTCGAGGCCTGGATGTGAGGATCCCTGCCCTAAAGCATACCTGGTATTATGGTCTTATGGACACTAATGGGGCTCATAATTTACAAAATAAATGTCATGTTGTATTAAATAAACCCTGAAACTAGTAACCGACTTCTGTCAAAGGTTACTGTCACAGCTTCCTCATTTCCGTAAAAATTTGCCTACTGCTGGGAAGCCGACTATAGCTGCACTGTTTTATGCGATACTCAAATGTGTGTTTCTGTAAACAAATCACTTTTATACTTACATTTCCAACTGCTTTGGTAATGAGAGCCAGCTCAGTGGGCTGGTAGACTGAGCTACGCAACTGACCGGTGTAGCCGCTGTACGGAGACACAGGTTTGGAATCTGTGATGGACAGATGGAGATAAGAAATGTCATTTTTAATCCCCCAACAAGCAGTGTGTGTGTGTGTGTGTGTGTGTGTGAGATATCTGTAGCCCTCTTAAGTGCTACCCAGCAATAATCTCTTGCTTCTTCGTATTACAGTCTGCCTGCCTGATCTTTTAGAACGCACCCTGCAGAGATGGACGTGAGAGATAACTTTGTCACACTCCCCCCCCCATGAAACAGTTGCCACACCTCTGTCGCAGTGGAGACAGAGCAAACAGATGGTGGAATGTTTCTAGTGGGAGTGATACAGCATTTAGGGATGTAGTCAGACACTTATTAACAAGAGTGATTCAGAAGGTTCACTCCTTCTGAATATCTCACTGAAACACTTGTAAAATTTAATGTGGTGAATGAGTTTTCTTGATGACAGTTAATTGGCAGTTTAGTCATACTGTAACTTGCCTACAAGGACTTAGTGTAAGTTAATCATTAAGGGCAAAGTCAATTGTGCCACAAACCAACAAGATTTTTGCTTACAATAGCATGAGACAAAGCTAAAGCTACACTTCCGACCTCCAATGCCAGCTACAAAAACCTTCCAGGATATAAGCAAGGACACATCACTTTCTTTGTTACAGTGAACAATCTTCCATCAGTGATCCCTGATGATCAGCAGACTTACTGTTCTGATCCTTCGGACTGAGCTCAGGTCTTAAACTGCAGCATATCAGATTCTGTGGGGTCATCACATAGATGAAAAACAACCTTTTGAGGACATTTGTGCAGGATATTTTTTTTTGTTCTAATGTTTTAGGAGCTAGAAACATTCACTCATCAGTGCAAGGTCATCTTGAGAGACCGAGCATGCTATAACACTAAAATAAACTTTGTAAGGGTGGTTATTGTCTGAAAATGTATCAGGGTAAATGCACAAAAAAACTTAAACACCCTTCAGTTTCCACACAAACAGCTGAAATATTGGCCTTGTAGGAAACAAATGGAGCGTAACTGCTCTCTGACGTTCATGCCGTATATGACTGAAGATGTAATATCATAAATATTTTTTAATCATCAACTTTAGCCCAGATATAGCTTTGACTATGGCTGCAAATTTGTTTTTATTGCAAAAGACTGCTGTGAAATCGCTGCGATGTAAAGTACCCAATCTTATGAAATTATATCCAAGGAAATAAAAGAAGAAGGCCGAATGTAACCAAAACATCAGTTCCACTTGACAAAATGATCATGGCCAGAAGACTACGTCAGAGTATCACTGAAACCATAAGGCTAGCTGGCTGCTCAGCAGTCGTGGGTACCAACAGACAAACACAGGGCATGTCTTGTAGTCCTTACCTTGATGAATTGTTCAAATTTGTAAACCATAAAGACTCCTGATTATGTTAGGCTCTTTATATTAGCTGAACAGATAAAACCTTTTAAAGCTACATGCCATATGAAGTGTACTCAAAAAGCTGCTTGTTTAAAGGTTTGTCTACAGCACAAAAGGTTAGCTGCAAATAATAAGAAAAAGCATTTCAGAACAGTGAGGATATCAGCAAGAAAACTCCAAGGCTACATACCTTGGTGGGGCTCATCCATAGAGAAAGCCTTGTTTTCCACATACACATTCTTGGAGGACTGTTCCTTTAGGATCGTCTCATATCCGACTCCTTGGCTTGGGTAAAGATCTTCTTCGTAATCACGCTCATTCTCATTGTTACTGGTTAAACAGCAGATATTAGGAATGGTGTACATCAGGATGAAGACCCAGGCGTTTGCCACCAAAGCAATGGCTAAGGTGGGGTCATCCCATGTTGGCCCGCCTGTCTTCCCATTCCCATACAAGTACATGACGATCCACACCACCCAAATGCCCACTGAGAACAGGCTTGTCAGAAGGATGCAGGTGCCTTCCTTCTTCCACTGTGTGTATTTGCCCATCATGATTGTCAGACTTGCCACCACCACAGCCAGGATCAGGACCATCACATAGATCAGCGCCATGACAAAGTCCACATTGGCAATGGTGCAAGGTACAGCCTGTAGATCTGATAATATTAGCTGTGGCATTGGAGGGAACAATTGTAATCACCAGCCACTCTGTGTTGATGATCACCTCCACCAACCACAGCCCCAATGCCCCAAGACACAAGACCCAAACCCGAGGCCCGCTGTTCCGTCTGGCTAGGAGGTTCAACCTCACACACTGCATCAGATGACAGGCGAAGCAGCCGGCAAATAGCACCCCAAAAAGGAACCTCCGTGAAGTACATGTGGAGAAGTCCCGTCCTACGATGAAGGTGAAGGTTAGGCAAAAAGACCCGCAGTGCAGACCAGGAAGAAGGCATGAAGAGCCACTGAGCTCTTGCGGTTATAGTCATTAATGAAGGGCAGGTTGGCCAGCACTGAGATGAAGAGCACGAGGGAGAAAATGATGCCAGCTGCTGCTATGGCCTCCACCACAATTCCCCACACATCGTTGAGGCTACAAAGATTGTAATAAATGGAATCCAAATTTTGGCCGCAGCCCTTAGGGGTGACGTTGGCGGCCATGGAGCCTGAGAAGAGTTGCTCTGGGACACTGGCAGCACCTGTTCAGATGGAGAAAAAGGGAATGTCTGGGACAGACGCAACAGAGACAGATTTTAACAAAGACTCAAACTACGTCACCAAAGCTACATTGAGATACAGTTGGCTACACCCAGCTGAGCAAATATCACACTTGTATGAGTCAATAACCTGAATGTCATCATGTGAACCTGGAAAATGTTCTATATTATTTTGAACTGGAAAGAGTCAGAGTGTCACACTCCTAAAATGTGAGAGGAATGCCAACTGTGGGCTTTTCCCAATTCTAATGTTAATCATTAACACGTCTGTTAACAGATATTGTTTCTGTACATTTGCACAACGAGAAAACAAGTGCATTGAACCTGAGGCGCTTCTCCTAAAACTGGTCAAATAAAATCCAAAGGTGTTTTTAATGTTTTCTACTGAACAGCATAAAATCAGAGCATCTGTTTTGTGAATAAATACTTCCGAACTCTACAGTCATGGTCTTGTCTTTCTGCTGTATCTGACTCTTTGTACCCATGAGATCCAATTACACCAAACTGAGGACAGTCTCCGAGCCAAATCGATACAAGCGCGGTGTGGGCGTTCAGTCTTTCTGACCTTCTGTTACTCAATCAGGAAGACAGATCTTTCTGGAACAAAAAGGTCAACATTTTCTGTTTCTCCATGTACTCTGCACTGTCAGTGCATAAATGTAAAAAAATATGATTAATATGTTTGCTTTCAGATTCAGGGTGTGACCTCTAATCAAACAAAGTCCTTTGATCATTCATTTCAAGATTTGTTAAGGTGTTTTTGTAACTGTTTCCATGGGGACTAAATTACCAGCTGTTTTAAAGGCATGTTTGCAATTTAAAAATAGAAACACAAGGCCAATTTTCATTCTAGCATAACAAAAAAAACAAACAAACAAAAAAAAAAATGAGGCAACAGTCTGGCTTTCCAACTATCCAACTAACATACTCCATCACTCAGATTAGACTGAGGATGCTCAGGCTGGTGAATCTTTGCAGAACCTCAACTGATGGGTTTCTTTCATACAAAAGCTGCAAAGAGATAATCTAAAACTACTGTAGCCTGCCATGCAAAACAAAATAAACTAGTAAAATAACTACTCCTCATTTTTGCAGAGACCCTGGTCTCTGGGCTCATTCTTGACCTTGGAACAAACAGTGGAAAACATAGTTCCTCTAGTTTTTTTAATCACTGGGTTTGTCGGTCAGTTTTAATGGATTGTCAATTAGAAAAAGACATTTAAAGTGACGGAATAACTGAAAAAAAAAAACTGGCACAGATGAAATAACAAGAGGTTCTCCATTCTGATCGGTACTTATATGAAACATGATGCACATAAACCATGTGCAGAGACACGGGGGGGGGGGGTGCAATAGCAGCATATCTTTACCTTGCGGCCTTCCTGTTCCTCTTTTTTGCCTGGCAAGACTCACTCAGGCTGTTATTCTCATACTACACACTTTAACCAACACAGACAAGACATCTTATTAAAGTACTACTCTTAAAAACCCAGCTAATCCTTCTCTTTAAACTCTTATGCGACTATGAGTTTGGCATCTTTGACTATGACTACAAGCCAAAGGGATATTCAAATTTAGTTAAAAAAAACAACAAAAATAAACATATATATATATATAAATAAGAAACATTGACCAGAAACCTGTGGCGCAACCAAACACTGCCTTCAGCATTATAGCAGTGGGTTTTCCATCAGCCAAACAAATTATCTCACTGAAGTGGAAACAACGCCAATCGAATCATTTCCGCATGAATAATTAGATTGAGATTGGAGCTGTTATGAACTGAACAGGATGCTGCAATTCTACAAGACTACATGGGTCTGGATGAACTTTTTTCCCCTACATTATAGAATTGAAGCTTTGCTATATTCTGCACCTCCATCCTTTATTATAGAATAAGTTACAATTTTTATTTAATAACCACAAAACTGTGAGATAAAAATTCAAAATTATTTGATAACAATGGATTAATTAGGTGAAGAGATATGAGATAAGACAAAGATGTTGCAAATAACCAGAATACATAGGATAATAAGTCAAAAATAATGATAAGATAAGGCAATCTCTCAGCATTACAATAATCAAACATGGGAGTCAGTATATAACATATATTTGACAGCATGAGTTAACATGTCTAAATGCTTACTTTTTACTCACATCTAAATACAACTTGTTTGTTTGCATTAAATAACTTTTTAGTTTTTGAATTAGTGGCATACACGGGCTTCTATACATGAAGCAAGGTCTCTTTGAAATGCACAGAAAAAGAAATATATTTTAAAAAGAAACAAAGCAAAGTAAAGCTCTGAAGGACACAGTGAAGCTTCAGTAACCGTGAAAAAAGGCTATGTTGGGTGTGAGGAGTTAAACTACCTGGCTGTTCTCGGCAGATTTCTGGGCGCGGCTCGCTGATCTTCACCTGCCGCGAGTTGGACGTAAATAATCCGGAGAATGAAACAAGTTCCGCAGAAAGTGCAGCAGAGCTGGTCCGAGCGCTTCCACAGAGGTGGACAGGAAAAGTTTTTGAAGCCTTTCACGAGGATCTTCTCACGATGTGCCTGCCGTGATCCCCCCTGCACCTCTCCTCCCGCCCCTCTCTCACGGAGCGCACCGCAGCTTTCATCCCTTCAGAGGACACTATGACCTGCTCTCACTTCCGGGAGACTTAACCCGACTTCAAACCACTAATGGTTTTCTTAAAGCTTTTATGACACCGCGATATCTCATTTATAGCAAATATTTCATATATTATCTACTATATTACACAGGTTTGGCTACGCACTTATTAAATCAAATTAGAAACAGTTGCAGGGTTACAGCTCACCAAACAAAGCCAGCGGGAGAAGATTTGAAGCAGGGGATTTTGCTAAACTTAAAAACAAAAACATAAAGCAAATGCGTCGGTACATGTCCGGAGTCAGGCCTGTTTTTTTTTTTCCCATCAGAAATAGATGCAAATTGGTGTGGAAAACACCGGGCATGTGTGTATACAGCAGTGTGCCTTCATACAGGTGGAAAAGTGTCTGCTAAGTTTAAATAACAGTTTTTGTATAAATAACTGTTTTGCGAAGTGATGAAAGTCGTATTTTGGCTTTTTACTTAAGTAAAAGCCACAATTCTACTGAAGTAGTAAGATTTAAGCATCAACATAAACCTTAAATACAAGCGTTTACTCACTTGTGGTGGCACCCTACAGCCCAATGAGCATGTTTTTTTCTCCAGTGAAAGGCCACTCAGTTCTGTATGAGTACATTACACCTTTTCTGTTTGTTTTCACCTGAAAGAAGCTCTGAGCTCACCCCTTTACAGCCCCAGTCTTCACTCACAGGAAAGGTTTCTGTTTTATTGCTTTGTTGTCGTAGCTTCCAGGGCAGTGTCACATTTCTTCCCACATGCAGAGGCACAATATGGGGCACTTTCTTTTGATTTGCTCACAACCAAATTTTAAATCACACTCCCACTGTTAAATTGATTTTTTTTAAAAAAAGAAGAAGACATTTTTACAGGACAGCTGGACCATCTGAACATGTGAGTGGTGTGTAGAGACATCTAGTGGAGCATTTGAAGACTTCAGCAGCATCAGGGACCCCAACACCAAAAGTTTTCTGCCAGCAAGTGTTTAGTCCTACAAATCCACTTTGCAGAAAATCTGAATACAGGCATGTGAAAAACTAAGCTCTTCCTTACTACATCTGTAGGAGTTAAGAGGGTAGGCAGCAGTCAGGTGCTGCTAATCAAATGCACTCGATTAATTGATCATCAGCAAGTGTGAGGACCTCTGTAAAAGGAGAAGTGTTGGCAGCTTGCTGGTGTGGAGCATTCAGGTGTGTTAACACAATGCCACAGTCGTCCCAGGAATGCACGTCCTAGCATTTCACCCCAATGTCAGACCGTGCAACGCTCAGAGAAACTGCAAAAAACCCAAGAGCTACATCTCAGAGCCTGCAGGTCTCAGTTAGCATGGAAAGGGTTAAAGGTCATGGCAGTACAATTAGATAAAGACTGAACAGGTGTGGCTTGTTTGGAAATGTCACAAATTTCTTATGAGACAAGTCAGCAGTAAGCCAGTGAAAACAGCAAATCCAGGTAAAGTCAGTAAAAAAAAAAAGTAAATCAGGAAAAAGACACCTTTCAATAAAGAGGAAACTCAATCTCATACTAAATGGGGGATATAATAAATTACCAGTTTTTCTAACTTCTGACAAACTGACAAGTCTTTCTCTGGCAATACCTCTGTTAGCCCAAAGAGGGCAGCAAGCTAATTTTCCACTCATTTGCAATCATTTTAAAAGTAAGTCACAGAAAAAGAGAGCTGCACTGTCACCTCACAGCAAGAAGGTTCAGCTGGGCTCTCTGTACCTGCTCCAGTCTCCTCCCACAGCCCAAAGACGTGCATATTAGGTTCATTGGTGGTTCTGTAGTCTGTCTCCTTGTGCTACCCTGTGACCAGTTTGCACCGGTGACCTGTCCACAGTGTATCCTGCCTCCTGGCTCTTTGTCAGCTGGGATAGGCTCAAGCCTGCCTGCAACACTAAGCAGGATTTACAGTTAATAAAATGGATGGACAGATATAATATAATGCATCCTGATTGCAACCAAAAATCTGAAATTTTATAAAATGAAAGCTCAACATTTAAAGACAGAAGTTGGAAATTCTTGAAAGCTCATTACCAATAACAGCATGCTGTGATGCTCCAGATCAAAAGAGCTCCCTGTGAGTGAGGAATGTGTACACGTGTGTTACAATCAAACCTCTGTGAGCCTCATTTGAAATTCAGCTGTAAGTGCTGACCATATAGGTGAAGATGCATATGAGGTTTTGGTGAATGATTAAAGGACCAGTCCACATACAGCCTCACAGTTGTTACTCAAGAGCTGATTTTTCCTGCTTCATTTGCCTCAGTCAGGCTGCTGGCTGCTTTATTTGGTCTCTCTTTCTCCATTTTCAGCTCCTCCATCTGGCAATCACTGACAGGAATTATGCTTCTAGTTTTCCATTCTCTAAAGTTAGGTCCTTCACCTGAACTTGGAACCAAAGAGATTTTCTCTGGGACCTAAACTTTTCTTTGCTTCCGTCCAACTGGGTCCTGGTGTCCATCAATTGTCTGTTTCCAGATAAAGATCAGAAATATTTTGTTGAAACAAATCCCTACAGAGGCAGTGATGTATTAGTCTTTGTTCTGGTAAGCCACATTTCATCAATCTGATTTATTTAGTTTATTTCAACCGGACATTAAACATGAACCCAAAGAAAAAAGCCACAGTTCAGACAAATTTTGGTTCAATGTTTTAGACTAAAACCTGTCAATAAAAATAACGATTATATAATGATTTACATTTTCAATCCTACACATTAGCACAGAATTAAAGGTGCAGATTTCTGTTGTTTTCTTCCTAGTATTTATAGCTAAATAAGGGTCTATTTTAAGGTGTTTTACCAATAAACCTGTCCAAAAGGTCTCATAGAATTGGCTTCATGTTGGTAATATTGTCACTCAGAAGCCAGATTTCAGACAAGTGCATTTCAGCTGATTCACATTCACACGACCTTCCTTGTCTGAGACTGCACAGATGAAAAGAAACACCACCAGTCCTTTGTTAAACCTTTATTTTCCCCCCAATATAACACTCCCAGTCCCAGTGTTTATAGACAGGATCAATTTGCATGACAGATTTCAAATCACACTAGATTCACAAATGGTGTAAACAATGCACCGAAAGAAACAGTAGCAGCCAACATGCAGAACTCTCATTGTATTTAGATTCACTTAAAATGCTTTATGACTTCTCATCCAAAGTTTTTCTGGTTGCATCTTCTAGCCACCTGCAGCTTTTCAAAAGTCTGTTTCCCTTGAGTGGATGCTGTCAAAACCAAATCAAATGCGGATCAAATATTGCTTTAAAAAAAGGCGCATTCAACCTGATTTCAGCTTTGATAGCTGTGTGCCATTTATACATATTCAGCTCTAATCAACAGAGTATGAAACATGAATTGATGAAAGGCTGAAATTAGGTTGAATACAAGTCTTTGCAATAGCATGAAACACAACTTTTTTGAGGGTGGGGTGGTGCAGGGTTATTTATCACCAGCCGCCTAAGGGGTGGACTGATTGTGAGCATAAAGGGTTAGTGAGAGGATCAGTGAATAAAATGTGTTTTGTCCAGCTATACCTGCTGCATTGCCACTGAAATTCAATGAAATACAAACTTTTCCTTAAGTATGTAAATTAAGTGAACTTCCTCTTATTGTCCTGTAGTGTAAACTTACTGGATTTATTGCATAAGTGCATCTGATAGGACACTGCCACTCTCTGCTGTGCTTTGTCTTTTTATTTGATTCCTTGTGACACCTGCTAAGCAACAGGAAGAGCTCAATAGGAGCAGAGCGAGGGGGCATCAGCAGGTGTTTGAACAGGCACAAAGGACAGGTGTCAGGCAGACAGTGGACGTGTGGCTGCTGGGGTTTACCTCCTCTTTAATGCCCTTCCTCCAAACTCACCAGTCAGCTGCCTAATACGATCAATGCAGCTCTGTTCTAGTAAATTAAAGCCTGCTTGGACGTCTTAAATGTCTGATCATTCATCTCTGACTCCCACTGTCATCACCACTGTAAGGTTGCTGCCACTTCATGCTCTCTCCTGTTGTCAGGCAGCAGGAGTCATCTTCAAAGAAACCATTCGCATCTGCATCTGCATACAAACTCTCAGAACTCAGCATGAGCCGAGTGCAGGGCCACCTGAAGTGGCTGGTGTGGAGCTAGATGCTGTGTGATGCACAGTTACAGTAATCATAGTGAAGACTGAGGATGGACGAGAGTTGGGAGGGCGCTTGGATTAGAACCTTTAAAGACGTACAAACCCAGAAGAACATGGAAAACATATCACACGTTTGGAATGAGAAAATATAAAAAAAATATTTGTTCACTTTAAATTTTATGGCAGCTACATGTCTCAAAAAAGTTGGGATGGGAGCAACAAAAGGCTGCAGAAGTGGTACTAATAAAAAGAAACAGCTGGAGGAACATTTTGCAGGTTAACTGGCATCAGGTCAGTAACATGACTGAGGATAAAAAGAGCATCTTAGAGTTTCTCAGAAGTAAAGATGTGCAGCATTTCACCAATCTGCAAAGACTACATCTACAAATTGTGGAATAACGTTCCTCAATGTAAAATTGCAAAGACTTTGATTACCTCATCATCTACAGTGCATAATATCATTAAAAGATTCACCTGGAGAAATCTCTGTGTGTAACGAACAAGCCAACACTGGCTGCCTGTGCCAGCACTGCATTCAAAACAGACATGATTCTGTCATGGAAATCACTGCATGGACTCAGCAACACTGTGAACACAGTTCACTGAACCATCCACAAATGCAGCGTAAAGCTCCATCATGCAAAGAAAAAGCCATATGTGAGCGTGATCCAGAAACATCGCTGTCTCCTCCGGGCCAAAGCTAATTTAAAATGGCCTGAAGCAACATGGAAAAATGTTCTCAGATGAATTGAAATGTGAAATTCTTTAGGAAAACATGGACATGGTGCCCTCTGGGCTGAAGAGGAGAGGAACCGTCCAGCGTGTTATTATTGCTCAGTTCAAAAGCCCTCATCTCTGATGGTGTGGGGGTACATTGGTGCCTATGGAATTGGCAGCTTGCACATCTGGAAAGGCCCCATCAGTGTTGAAAGGTATACGCAGGTTTTAGCATATTTCAAGAAGACAGTGCTAAACTGCAGACTGCAACGTGTAACAGAAGAGCCTGGGTGCTGAACTGAACTGAAAACATTTGGACCATCATGAAACAAAAAAGACCCAGCAGTGTTGAGCAGCTGGAGTCCCCCATCAGACAAGAATGGGACAACTTTCCTCACCCCAAAGTCTCTCCTCAGTGACCATCATATGCAGACAGATATTAAACGAACATGGTGGTAAACATGACTCTGTCCCAACTTTTTTGAGACGTGTTGCTGCCATCAAATTCAAAATGAGCTATTATATTTCTTAAAATGGTTAAATGGTCTCACTTTAAAAATGTTTTCTAATTTTATTGTGAAAAAAATATGGGTTTCTGGGATTTGCAATTAATTGCATTTTGCTTTTATTTATATTTTATACATCATCAGGGCTTATTTTGAATTGTTAATATATGTACACACACTCCACTTTTCATTTGGTCATCACTAATATTTAGAGAGGTTGCACTTTTCATGGGGAACATACAATGATATTTGTTCGCTGCTTTCACAATGACAGCTGCCTCCATAAATAAAGTAAAAACTAATTTGCAAAAATTTGTGAGAGGACACAAAGTGCATAAAATCACAAATTTTGTGCTCTGAAAGAGCTGCAAGAGTGCTTTGCAGCAGTGAGTGGGTGTGTGCGTGAAAAAGAGATGAGTTAAGATGCTGAGACAAACTTAAGTGCACCCAGGCTATTAGGGGCCATTAGGGGTCAGTCAGGCTCAGGCATGGTCCAAACCATGTCTTCTGTCAGTACACCCAAAAACTCTTCACATCCATCCTGTCGCCAGTGACTTGGGAATTTTCACCTGCTTGGCATACAAAAAAATAGAGATTTTTTTAAACTGTGTGTTTTACCTGGTTTGCGCAAAAGGGACTAGATATAAAAAGTAAAATCTTCTAGTTCTTGAAACAATGTTTGTTTAGCATGTGGTTAAGATGCAGGAGGTCTGCCCACAATTAAAATTATTAGAATTTTTAACCAATTTTCAAGTGGTTTAATTTGCAGTATTCTGATTTCCCATGGACCCCCCCGCCCCGCGACTGGTTCCCCCTGTGCCACCCAATTTCAAAATACCTTGAAATGCCTCCATAGTTTTGTGGGTCAAGACTTCTTAGCAGTTTCAAGACATTCTGGCTGACCTTCTCTTCTGAACTTAAAAAACAAACAAACATGTAAATAAATAAATACAAATTAAAAAAGAGAGAGAGAGAGACTACGGAAAAATACACTGTTCAAAAAAATAAAGGGAACACTTAAACAACACAATCTAACTCCAAGTAAATCAAACTTCTGTGAAATCAAACTGTCCACTTAGGAAGCAACACTGATTGACAATCAATTTCACATGCTGTTGTGCAAATGGAATAGAAAACAGGTGGAAATTATTGGCAATTAGCAAGACACACTCAATAAAGGAGTGGTTCTGCAGGTGGGGACCACAGACCACTTCTCAGTACCTATGCTTTCTGGCTAATGTTTTGGTCACTTTTGAATGTTGGTGGTGCTTTCACACTCGTGGTAGCATGAGATGGACTCTACAACCCATACAAGTGGCTCAGGTAGTGCAGCTCATCCAGGATGGCACATCAATGTGAGCTGTGGCAAGAAGGTTTGCTGTGTCTGTCAGCATAGTGTCCAGAGGCTGGAGGCGCTACCAGGAGACAGGCCAGTACACCAGGAGACGTGGAGGAGGCCGTAGGAGGGCAACAACCCAGCAGCAGGACCGCTACCTCCAGCTTTGTGCAAGGAGGAACAGGAGCACTGCCAGAGCCCTGCAAAATGACCTCCAGCAGGCCACAAATGTGCATTTGTCTGCACAAACGGTTAGAAACCGACTCCATGAGGATGGTATGAGGGCCCAACGTCCACAGATGGGGGTTGTGCTCACAGCCCAACACTGTGCAGGACACTTGGCATTTGCCAGAGAACACCCTGTGCTCTTCACAGATGAAAGCAGGTTCACACTGAGCACATGTGACAGACGTGACAAGGTGTGGAGATGCCGTGGGGAGCGATCTGCTGCCTGCAACATCCTTCAGCATGACCGGTTTCGCAGTGGGTCAGTAATGGTGTGGGGTGGCATTTCTTTGGAGGGCCGCAAAGCCCTCCATGTGCTCGCCAGAGGTAGAATGACTGCCATTAGGTACCGAGATGAGATCCTCAGACCCCTTGTGAGACCATATGCTGGTGCGGTTGGCCCTGGGTTCCTCCTAATGCAGGACAATGCTGTTCCTGCAAGATGAAGGCATTGAAGCTATGGGCTGGCCCGCTCGTTCCCCAGACCTGAATCCGATTGAGCACATCTGGGACATCATGTCTGGCTCCATCTACCAACATCACGTTGCACCACAGACTGTCCAGGAGTCGGCGGATGCTCTAGTCCAGATCTGGGAGGAGATCCCTCAGGAGACCATCCTCCACCTCATCAGGAGCATGCCCAGGCATTGTAGGGAGGTCATACAGGCACATGGAGGCCACACACAATACTGAGCCTCATTTTGACTTGTTTTAAGGACATTACATCAAAGTTGGATCAGCCTGTAGTGTGTTTTTCCACTTTAATTTTGTGTGTGACTCCAAATCCAGGCCTCCATTGGTTAATAAATTTGATTTCCATTGATGATTTTTGTGTGATTTTGTTGTCAGTACATTCAACTTTGTACAGAACAAAGTATTCAATGAGAATATTTCATTCATTCAGATCTAGGATGTGTTATTTGAGCGTTCCCTTTATTTTTTTGAGCAGTGTATTTGATTTGTTCTTTAACATCATAGACTGTATATAAAAGATGGAGCACAAAGTAAGTAGAAAGTAGAAATGTGCACTTTTGTCAAACAGGTGTTAAAAAGTTGCTGCCCTCTGCAAGAGAAATGCTAGTTTGTCAAACTAATTATTCACATTTAATTAATATTGTACCCCAGTTAGCTGTTTAGGCTAAAGAAAGCATCCAGAAAGCGGACTGTTTTATGAAGGCTGTGTCAGAGTAAACTGGCCTCTAACTGCTCGACTGGAGCAATGTGTAACCGCATTCTGCACAACGTGTGGACGAGCTGCACAGAAAGAAGGTTGCTCAGTAAAGTCTTAATTCATACATAACCAGCAGGTTGATCAGTTGCAACTGAAGTGAACTTTTTCAGTGTTTGACTGACTCTTATTCTGACATCTTTGCTGCTTCCAGAGTGACTATCACATCACTTTACATCACAGAAGGAACAGCAGTGATCATGCATTACACTTAACACACCAATTCTTTAATCTTAAAATTGTTCCTTCCATGAATCTATCTGGTCCTACATAATTATTCATGAGCTCTTTTCCTTCTGTTTTCTTTTGTAACAATGTCTTTAAAAAAAAAAAAATTATCAAAAAAAAAATCACATTACTACCATGTTTGGAAAAACATTATCTACTTTTATTTCCTCAAATTCTTCTCAAGAAAAATAAATATGCTGTCATGTTATCTGATTTATCAGGACAAACAACACAAGGTCAAACACTGTCAGACAAAAAGCACACTGAGTTTCTATCAGGCCCTTTGAGAGTGCTCCGGGGCTGACTGGTTGATGTCCATGGTTGTAGTTGGAACACAGTATGTGTCCCTGGGGTCAGGAGTGCCCCAGGACCGTGGGATGTTGGGTGTTTTGGATTAAGAGGGGAAGTCATGAGGTCACGAGTGCTTTCTGGTGCTGTGAAGTGACTAGGCGGTGAAGTCCCGCTGAAAGCGTTTACTGTTCCCACTGTACAGAGAGGAAATGGAGGCATTGGCGGGGACCTGCTGTTGAGGCAGAGCACGGCGGGAGTACAGCGGCGACCCCCTGAGCAGCATGACATCCCGCACGGAGCTGCGGAATGGCTTACTGACAAAGCAGTAGAGGAAGAAGTTGACCGCAGTGTTGAGCATGGCCAGCATGTTGGAGAGATCATAGGCCAGGTGGGTGCGCCAGTCTCGATGAACTGTGGACACATGCAGGTGGTAGATGACCACGATTGTTCTGGGTGCCCACAGGACTGAGAACACTGAGGTGATGGCCAGCAGCATGCCTGTGGTTTTCCCAAGTCTTTGCAGAGGTGCTGACTTGGCCCCCCGATCCTCCTGACAACGCTGCTTTCTCTGCCTCACCCTCAGTGTGTGGATTATCAGAGAGTTCAGCACTAAGAAGATGCTGCAGGGCAGGAAGTAGATGATAGTCACATGTGTCCATATGAGGATGGCATCCAGCGCTGTGGGCGGATGGCTGTTCCGCCACATGTCCGACCACCAGAAGAAAGGCACGCCTGACGCGACCGATGCTGTCAGGACCACAGCGATGATCTTCCTGGCTCGGGCTGGGTAGCTAATCTGTCGGTGGAGGAGGGGGTGGCACAGCGCCACATAGCGGTCCACAGTGAGGGGTACGGTAGACCATATGGAAGCGTGGTTGGCAGCAAACTCGGCGACACTGATGGAGTGCAGCAGGAGTGCAGGGACGTCACGGTGAAAAACTGCTGTCTCCAGCAGGAAGCCGACGAAGATGATGAAGAGCTGGGAGAGAATATCCGAGGCTGTCACTGCCAAAAGGTAATAGTACAGAGCCTTCTTAGTGCGGTATGCTAGTCTGCATAGAGCCACTGCTGTGAGGATGTTTACTGGGAGAAACAAAGAGCAGAAATCAGATGAAATTAGATAAATGTCATCATCCTTAGTGGGAGACATTAGCTGAGAGAGACGTGGCATTCACAGAATCCTGACCTGACAATGGTGGTAGAACTTCCAGGGTGAAAAAAAACCCTTCAAAAACCCTTTAAACCCTTATTTTGGTGCAGGGTTAATAGACCTCCAAGGGGGTTTTATTGGATTTGACTGTGATACTGGTTCTACATGCAGTTTCATATTCCAATGACTACTGAAATCGAGCTCATTTAAAAGAACTGCTCAAACAAGTACTTCAGGGTGTTTTCAGATAGTTGCTGAGTGCCAACACTCGCTCCTGGAGGGATTTTGTTTTAGCTGCAATATAATGTCTGAGAAAGAGGAATGGTTTTCTTAACCTTTTTTTTTTTCAAAGAAGAGAGCACAGGAACAAACGTTGCACTGTGCTGCATCGCCGGACAGTTTTCAGGGAATTTGAGGGGAAATCATTTACATCTGTCATGGTCTTAGAGCCAGGCTTTTTGATTTTCTGGACTTTCTAATTCTGTTTATCATTAAATATTTTCTGCTTGATTCTTAGTTTGGTTACTGTTTACATTTTCATCTTTGTGTATTTTCTTAGTATTTTTAGTCTTTAGTTATTAGTTCCAGTCACTGTTTATATTAGATCTTATTAGTTCCCTCACTTTCCCCCTGTGGCTTCTTCTGAGTTTTCCTCATGTTCAGTTTATTTTTGTGTCTGTGTTGCCCTGTTTAGTTATTGTTACTTTGAGTTTTCCTCCTTCCTCTGTGATTGTGTTGATTGTGTGCGCCTGTGTCTTGTTTCCTCCCAGGTGTGCCTGATCCCATTAAGTCTCACAGCATCTGTTAATCCTCTCAGTGTGTTTCCTGTCAGCTTTGAATTCTGTTTTCCGTTGGCCTGTGGACACTTGTAGCTTTTTATTTTGTTTTTTTTTTATCAGCTAATCTTTTGTTACTCTGTTTGTCTAGAAGTTTGAATTTGGGGCCTCATCCTGCAATTTATGACAGCATCTTTGTTTAGTATGTTGTATCTTTATGGCTATTCATACTGAAAGCAAATTTGCCAGAGCAAATTTACGTAAATATTTTATATTTTCAATTGCCATGGCAATGGCTATTAGGAAGAATAAATGCAACCAGCCTCCTTGCGATTGGTTACTGGCAGATTGCCATGACGGCCCGTAGGTTGTATGGAAGACTAGTCTGCAAACACTCACTGACTAACCTGCAGGAGTGAAACTTGAAGATACAAACCAGAAATGGAGACTGTTTGCCTTCAAAGAAACCAACACATTTTCAAAAGGGTTGCTTGTGACTGCGGCAGGCTATGAGTGACCAGACAATCACTAGAAGGGTTTTGGTGCAGCACCCTCTGCGTGACCAGTTTTACCTGTGAACAGCCAGAAATATTTCCCTAGTGACCCGGTGGTTGCCAAGTGGTCAGCGACCAGTCTCTATGCCTGTATGTTGTGGGCCTTAGGCTGCTCTAACTGCACACTAGCAAGTTCATGTAAGGTCAGTGGTAAAAGTACAATATCTAAAGCTATGTAGCCTATGCCTGTGAGTTGATGTGGTTGTTCTCATAACATTTTAAATTTGCTTTCATTAGAATAAAATCACTTAGTAAACATTAAATCAGCCCTAACCTGGACTAAATATTAATTTACTCAACTTGCGAATTGTGCATTGCAGCTTCCTTGAGAGCCTAAATTATCTTATCACATTAGTATTTAAATGTTATAGTTGTTGTGAAAACATAAACTTAAATCCTTGTTTCTCAAACTCAGTTTCTGGTTTTGCACTTTGCTTTTTCAACCACATTTGTAAATAATAATAATAATATTACAAGCCATTGATTTTTATTTGTCTCCATGCATACCATCAGACACATTATCTCCTCTGAACCATTTTGTTGTTTCCACTTTAGCTGTTCGGTTCATGGATAAACCCTCCAGGACTGCAGATGTCGGCCCTGATATTTATTTTCCTTTGGGAACAGTTACATGAAACGAGGAAGAGGTCGTCTGAATGCTGTGAGGATGTGGCTGTATGTCCCAGTCACATCTAAATCCCTGCTGGATCAATTCCAAGCCATCACTGACTTCTAAATGTGAAGCATAATGAGGACGAAGCTGGTGTGAGTGCTGCCCAATAGGTTATGCAAACATGGTTGGTTGGAGTGAGGGATGAATAAATTCCACAACAAACTGATTATCAGGTGACGAAAACAGATATAACTGAGTAAATTATCCACCATCAACTGCCCACCAGAGACACAGTAATGTACCTCTAACTCACATTTGTATTGATTTCTTGAGTCATGCGCAGTTCCCTGTTTTGTGATCAGTTTACGTGCTGACTCTGGATTGATTCAAAAGAATACCTGGCACTCCGATGCAGAGCAGAATGCTGTAGTAGATGATGGGAAAGAAACCCAGGACACATTTGGACTTTTGCAGCTCCTCAGGTTTCAGGTCCAGCTCCTGGTTGCCAGACGCTGTCACATTGGGCCAGTCGATCATGACCTTGATGCTTCCCTTGGAGGATAAAAGGAACAAGTTAAGAGAAAACTATGTTTTCAACTAATTAGCAAGAAGTACTAAGCCAACTTTTAAAGTGCATTCAGTCACAGATTTGGGGCTGCATGTATGCAGACCCATGCCAACTGTTGTGAACATGCATAAACTCTAAATTTCTCTTAAAACCTCCTCCTGGAGGTCTTTGTCCAAATGTAGCCCACCCACCGCCATTTATTTGAAGGTTGCAGTATTTAAAATCACCCAACTTTTGTTTCAAAAATGCAAATATGTGTCTTTGTTTGTTTGTTTGTTTTAATACAACCTTTGATCCACATTGTGAAATAGTCACGATCAGACAGCTACACAATGTCTCCTTAAGTTCCACAGGCCGGAAGAATATGCAGAGGTTTGTGAGGACGATATTTGTCTAAATGTGTCTAACAAGTGCTTCTTCTGTGCAGTCACACACATACTCCATCCAGCTGCACCCACTCAATAAAGCAACAACTGATTCATCCGCTAATAAAAGTAGTCCTTGACAAATACTCCATTTCCTCCTGTTTAAGTAACTTTGGCTAAATACTATCACATGTTCAATCAAGTCACTGTTCTGGTATTGAAAAAAATATGTGGGCTTATTTTTCATAAAGATTTACCAACTTTCTTTGTGCTTGGATCCAAAGACAGCAGGTTGTCAGACAGCCTTCAGACTCAGAGTAATGCACTGTTTGAGTTTTTTCCTGTGATTTGAACCTGACATCTGTGATACTGAGCAGGAGTGACTCCGTAGTGCAGCAGTTTACACATTCACCCAACAAATGAAAGAGCCTCAGTCTGATCCTAGGAGGAAACACAGATCCCTTGGGAGTTGTGTCAGGAAGGGCATCCGGTGTAAAAATCCATCATATTAAATATGTGGAGTTAACCCTTATGAATAAGGGAGCAGCTAACAGCAGCTTTAATCTGTAATACTGAGCAGCATTGAACAGTTTGATGGCGAGGTGTTCCTGAAGGCTATCAATGTCCATATTTCATGTGTTCATAAGTATTTTTTTACAAGACAAATCAAGTGTCTGAGGCTAATAACACATAGCTTCTGTTACTGTTTTTAAAAAATTTAAAAAATGCTTTAAAGTAAGAAAAAGAAACAAATTCAGTTACACAGTGTTTGACATTACTGAATTAAAACTGATTTGAAATCAGCTGTTCTGGCTTCTGGTTACTATGCGGCCCAGTCTCAGACGTTGCTGCTTCTTCTCACTGCAGTGAGGATGACTGTGAAACTAGAATTTAATGTCTGCAGTATCTCTGTTCTTGAAACTCTGCAGCGTGGATGCCTCATTCTGGGAAGCTTCAAAAGAACAAAATAAAGAAATAAAAATAAAAGGCAGGCATACTTTTTAAACCTAACCAAGTAGTTTTTTTGCTAAACCCTGATTGAGCAGGGGCTAAAAAAACCCAATATTGTTGACTATTGAATATCCACTTTTTGTGCAAAGAGCACTTGCATCATGGAGTGCCCCTACTGAAATTTTTTTTTATATAACGTGGTTTATATAAATGTGTTTTATATGAATGTATTTTTTGTATAAATGTGGTCAGGAGGAACGAGATGGTGACAGATCGTCGTTTGCCGCTCCGTGATGTCGGATAAACAATGTTTGCTCAGTCAAACTGTTTCAGAAATAAACTGTGGAAATGCGCTGAGTTTGGACTCAGTCAATTAACCTGCAGGTTCATAATAACAACAGATGGGCTGACAGCAATGCCCCCCCCCCCAGGTCATTAACCTCCCATCCCCAATTTAACCTTTTCACCTGGGTGCCAGCCATCCTGTTTTTCTCCATTTGCCTCTTTTCCTTGTTTACTTCCCTGATCCATGAGGCAATATTTGGACTGTGTTATCTCTCAAGCTTTCAGTGACGAACCATTTGTAGTTGCTCAACCAACATAAACATTATCAGAGAACCACAATCACCCCATTTGTCAATCTATTTTCATGATGTAAGTGGGGCAATTACCACCACTAACATGTAGTCATTTTTTAATTACTGCCATTGCAAGTGCTATTTATGCACCAAAGCCCTGCATGTGCACTATAAGACTGGCACATTTTATGACTTGCAGCAGGAATAAGATCGTAAACTTGAGAAGCATCAAATAGCTTAGTGCATGACTGCTTTAATTCACCACAGCCC
Organism: Pterophyllum scalare; assembly: GCA_024447675.2. Lineage (NCBI taxonomy): Eukaryota > Metazoa > Chordata > Actinopteri > Cichliformes > Cichlidae > Pterophyllum > Pterophyllum scalare. Next base: position 92,552 of record JAMQGT020013475.1, read on the forward strand.
AATAAACCAGCAGGACAGAAACGCAATTATGAAGATCAATGATGTAATTCACTGTGTACAAAGGAGAGAGGTCAACATGAAGGAAGCTGCCTGCTACCTTTCTCCTAGATCTTAATTTAGCCCCAAGGGAAATTTACCACAAGTCCTCCAATCCTCATTGGTCGCCTTTCGATATAACCTGAGTGTTTTCTGAATTGCTCGGCTGGCTTAGACGTTTAAGAACATTTCCATCAAAAGCACAGAAATATAATAAAGGTTCCATCAGCCTTGATAAATTTGGGTCTTTGAGCAAATTAGTCAGCTGATATTATGTCACTTCTGCTCATGAGAATCCAGAAACAGTTGCAGGATGATTTAAAGTTTAAGCGAGCTCTCATTGTGGATCACCTTTTCATAGTTCCACCGTTATTCTCTGCATTAATGCCTCGATTTTGCATCTTCACTTGATTTCTGTGGTTTTAAGTGCTATTGGATAGAAAAGCATACCAGACCCAACTCCATTCACCACTACCCCCTGAGCAGGTAATTCATTTGACCCTGATTAAGTTCAGGCAAGAAATATAACTTGAAGTATTAGAATATGAAAATATTTAAATCCACACAAGACTCGAACTCCAGTCTGTTTTCTGCAGCTTCTATAATGCCATAGCAAGTGAGGAATAAAACATATTTATGAGGATATATGACCGAAGACTCCGGAGTGTCTGTGTCCAAAGTCAAGACTGAACTTTAAGTACATTTAAATCCAGCCCATAAATTAAATGCTGCATCCTCTGATTTTTATAAGAACTGTAAACTCAGACTCTGAAGTGACAAAGTGGAATCACAGTTTTTTTTTTAATTGTGCTTTGTTTATCATTAAAAACCTTCTCTTGTTTCACTGTTTGTTATGGAACAGCTTCCCACGTGCTGAGATAGGATGTCTTATTCAGTATTAATACGCACTGTGTGTGCAGAGATACATTCAGTGTTTGACCTCAGACTTGAACACACCTCTTTGTTTCCTACAGCCTCGTGCATGAATGTTATAGTGCTGGAAACATGTTTTTATGGGAAACTACAAAAAGTAGTGCATTTCATTAAAAGGTTCAAATTGCTGGTGTTATCTGAACAGTATGGTCGCCCCGAGGTGTGAAGCATAATGACATTTTAATCTTGTGTTTCTTGAAATGTTAGGATGTTTTTAGTTTTGCTGATGTGTTTGGCACCTCGGGGCCACTGAGTCTGTATAATAGTCCAAAAATGAAATGCATTGGTCCTATTTTGCTTTGGTATTTTTATTTTAAAAAACACAAACAAACAAAGACTCAAGTTATCAAAACTATCACTAAATCAACTTTGTTTTGTGATGCCAATCATTGGATTAACATTATAAAATTATTTCTATGAAAGCCCAGGGATTTTATCTATTTACTTATTGATAGTGGCAGGACCCGCTCAGAATCTAATATGCCTGCAACATTCACAGAAAACCATGCAGTATGTAATGCAGCATAATTTTGCATTTTGAGATCCATATTTTCCATGCCGATGTTAGCTGTTGCACAGCTACTGTTTCTACATAAAACTATACTGCGACAGCAGGGCATGAGCTGAACTCGAGCATGAAAGCTGTGTAAGAAAAAAAGGTGAAATATCCACTGCAGACCCACGAGACTGACTCGGTCTTATCTACTAAGACACCTGATCTGTTCGTCATGAGCCACACACAGAAGCAGCAGTGAGAAAGATGATCATTACGAAGGTCGAGAGGCACAAAAGGACTGTAATTACTCCAGGCAGTCAATAACCCAGCAGATGTTTTTCACTCCAGCCAAAAACCTCTCAAATCCTGAAGCTCGGAGAGTTATGTGTCCCCTCTACCTGAGATTTTTCCTGTGCAGACGTTTACATTAGCGCCTTGTGTCCCGTGGGTGCGATTGATTCTGGAGGTGTAAATGGAGCTCAGAGTTTCAGAGGTGTTTTATTAAATCCTCTCACAGGGAGTTACAGCCCTTTCAGTCCGACAGCAGCATAGACTGAACCAGTCGAAAAATTCGGACAGGACATCAGAGGCATGTTTCTGATTAAGCCTCGTTCTGAGGGGAGACAGTTTTCCCAGGGACTGAGATGCAACTGGACTTGTAGGATGCAGGGGGTTCAGTGCCCAGGAGGCTGAAATGAACTCTATCTGTACACCACTTAATTATTCATCAAGAGACGCTGCACCTGAAAGAACACCGCAGGGAGATAAAAGGTGCTGACAACATAACCACACTGCAAACACATCACTGTTTTCACAGGACAGCAAGTCAGATGTTTAAAATCGAGAAAAGGTTTTCTGTGAAAATCTGAACTTGACAGGCAACAGTCTCCAAAATCCCAAATCTCCCAATTATTCTGATCATGAGCAGAGCTGCCGCTCAGACTGCACACACGAGAGCAAGATCCCGACCCATGGTCAGTGCTGTTAAGAAGACTGCATCCAGAAATGCATTCTGGCAGGAATAACAAGCACATATGATGAAAAATGCCTGCTTCATAGAGGATTTAGGGGTGAAATAACAATAAAGCACTTCAGGTCAAGACAAAGTCAATTATGAAACATTTGGAAGTGACACAATCCAGACCCGCTTCTCCAAATAACTTCATCATAAGTCTGTACTTTGATCCAACATCTGCAGTTAGAACAGGTCTAATTGCACAAGAAACACAAACCCTTATCCTTTTACACCAAACGCTGCACAAACAGTGACACAAACAGAGTTTTCTTTGGCTTTCTTTGCCCTTCTCTGCTCAGTCTCATCACCTACATTCTTACCTTCACTTCCAGTTTTCAGTGTGATTCTCCACCTGGGATACAGTCAGTCCTCTGCACTGTTGTTCCCCCCAGAGGCTCCTACAGAGTCCCTGCTGGACAACCCACTGAGGAGATGAAGAGGAGGAGAAGAGTCCAGGCAGCCGGCACATCACTGCTACGAGTGAGTAGAGCGAGAGAGAGGAGCAATAAGGGAGAGGGGAGTGAAAGTAAAGGGAGGTTTAGGGAGGGGACTGATGTATGAAAGATGGAGGAAATGGATCAAAATTAATTGAAAGGGTGCAGGGGAAAAAATATGGAAAACCACAGTGAGTCTGACTGGGAATAAAAAGTGATCATTTTTCTTGCAGAGGCTTCTCGGAGATGTCAGTGTGAAGTGGATTCACACTGGAAATGTGACAAAATAAATAAGCTGTCAAAGACTGATCGGCATTCCAAACTATATACCGCCATCATGCCCTGTGAAAAGGTTTAATGTAGTAACACACCTGCCTGAGGAAATGTGAAACATTTCCAAGTAGCAACCATGTCATAAATACTAAATACTGATGACAAATGAAAAACAAACAAACAAGAAAATCAAAAGAAAAAAAGCCAAAGTATTCAGATTACCCTGTGGAGGCCTACTGCAGTATGTCATGTCAGATAGAATGTGTACCAAATTATTTCATGGTTCAGGCTTTCCAGGGTTAATAAAAAGTGTTGTATGGAACTATGGTAGCTTATTGAATAGATTATTTTTAATTTAAACATTTTTTTTCCACCTAAAATATGTATTTTCAGTCTTGATTACTATAGTTAAAGGAAGATTGTTATTTCCATCAGTAATAATGCCCTGTTCAGGTTAGCAGATGGAACATGAGTCAAAAATAAATGAAAAAAAAATGAAACATCACCTTGAACACCAGAGTCAATTCAATTCAGTTTTATTTTTATAGTGCCAAATTACAGCAAACAGTCACCTCAAGGAGCTTTATATTGTGAGGTAAAAGACCCTACAATAATTACAGAGAAAACCCAACAATCAAAACCACCCCCTATGAGCAAGCCCTTGGCGACAGTCGGAAGGGAAAACTCCTTCCTAACAGGAAGAAACCTCAGGCAGAACCAGGCTCAGGGAGGAGCAGCCATCTGCTGTGACCTGGGGCCGAGGGGAGGGAGAAAGGATGAGGAGTGACTAAATATCTGACAGAGCAGGAAACTGTGGGAGGGACAGGAGAAGAAGCCATGCTGTTAGTGAGTTGACTAATAGCTAAGCTACAAGCTAAGCTAAGCCGGCAAATCCCTAAAAACACACTAAGTGAATAATGTGGATATAATTTGCAAGTGATTCAGCAGAGAGTGTGCTTTGGATAAAGCACATGAAATATGTTGTTATCTAGATGAATTGAGCTACACAAATTAAACGGCAAGATGGAGCAAAACTCCCGTTCCACCACATTCCAAAGGTGCTCTAATGGATTGAGATCTGGTGACTGTGGAGGCCATTTGAGTACAGTGAACTCATCTTGATGTTCTAGAAACACTTTCCTGGTGACTTTATGTGTTTAAAAATCATACTGAAAAAAAATTAAGTCAATTTTGTGAATTATTTTCATTGTAAAGGTCAGAAAGATGGTTAAGACTTCTTTTATATACAGTCTAACAAATATAATGTCTGGGAAGAAATAACAGTATAAGTAACTTTAACATAAGGATTAGTTTCCACAGCAATATCTGATTCACAAAAAACAGTGCTAAGGAAATAACACAGAAAGAATGACGTTCTACTAAAATTAGCACATATTATAACACATAGATCATGATGTATGCTGCGCTCTGGCTCATTACAAGAAAGAATAATGCCTCCGAGGTGCAGCAGCTTTCTAATTTCCTGTATGTATTCTCAACAGCAATTGAAACTAACACGATTATGAGCGAGGAAATCACTGACATCAGGGGATCTGGGAGCCGACTAGTTGTTTTGTACAAGACAAATGTGTCCTTAATTTAGCTAAACCCTTTAAGAAAGCCTGTCTCATGTCTGCAAATTGTTGATGATAGCAGAGCTCCAAAGCAAACAGCGCATTAAATGAGCGTATCTCAAGAACTAATTCATCTAAAGCTTGCTGACAAACCATCTGCAAACCTGATCCCTACGTGAGCTCGCTTTGATCCAACATGGCTGCCCCTTACCCTGCAGCTGCATGTTATTGTGTGTTTAGTTCGCAGACAGTGTTACACCTCGGATCTTGTTGTCCCGCTGGAGGTCAGTCGAGCAAATAATGAACCTTCATGCACAGACATGGCTTGTTGTCGACCAGTCCTGCTGGAAGATGCACAGAGAATACGTTACTGCTCATTCTGGTGGAGCAAGCTGAGGTGCAACTGCACACAAAACAGACATCAAAGCTTCCTTTTATGGGCAGGAATTGTCCAGAGCTTATCGCTCAAGCAATACCCTATGTTAGCCTATATTAAGGCAAAGGCACATTCATAGTAGTGGTATTATAGTGGTTATCATAAAGGGGTAATGATCACTAAATTTCCGTCCTATGTCTTCTGTTCATGACTGAGGTAAAGCAGTTCACTTCCACTGAATAACCTTCTTCTTCCTAACATGAGAATTGCATTTTCCACTTTAACAGCTTCAATATGCCTTTGTATTGATTCTACAAGTTCCTGAGGCAAAAGAAAATCATTCCACAAGTTGGTGTTTTAATGATGGTTGGTGGAGAGCACTGGTTCAAAAATGTTCTGGGCTGAAATCTGGTGATTCGTGTCACTTTCTTCCAAATCAGCCCGGCCCCTTTGCTTCCAACGGCTTTGCAGTCCCAGAAGAGACCACCCTCATCAGATCAGAAATGTTTGAATTGATTTGCAGTGATAAGCCAACCAAAACCTTGACAGCAAAATGCCCCGGAGCATAACAAAGTCACTCCTACTTTAGAAGTGTTATCTGTATAAATCTTATGCAGTCCTGTAGGCTGTAGAAAAAAAACAGATACTATTAAGCTTTGGATATTGTTAAAGAAGTTTACTACTAGAGCTACTAGTGTACTAAAGTGTAACTATACTCCAGGTAATTACATTTTTACCTTGAAAAGAAAAGTATTACATACTTCTAAAAGCAAACTAGCTAGAATTTAAGGATATGCTTGCAAATCACAAGTCTTTAGTCAGTGAGAGGCGCGGTTTCACAGCTGCCCCTCACTCATCACCTCACAAACCAATGGTTCCTACATGCATCTTTTATATTCTCTCCGCTCGCACAGCAAAGTAGACTCTGGGATTATAGTCACTTGTTGACATGTATGCAGCAATAGTTCAGTTTATGGATAAGTGGCTGTCATCAGTATTCAACCACAGATGACATAATTTACATCAATTATCTCCTGCATACCTGTGGATGCAGAAACTATAACATTAGCATCTGATCTGACTAAATCTGATGGATTTAAGTGGATGCTATTCATATTTTTCAGTCCCTTTAATGGTACAGAGTCTTGGAGGGAAAAACACCCATCCAGCATTAAAACTGGGCACTCCATAACAACTGCAGCATGTCTATCAGATCACCTCCACAGGGAAGGAAAAACAAACTGCAAGTTTTGTCCAGCTATGATCCAGAGACAGATGTAATTTAATCATTAAAAAAGTGAAGTCCCTTTCAGAGTTCCACTTTCACAATGTTTAGCATATCTCTTGTTAAAAAAAAAAAAAACTGTCCTCTTAAGAACTAAGTGCAAGTCTGTTTTTGGTATCTGGATGGGTCAAAATGCTGCCATCTGGAAGGCGAAGAAAAACAAAATCTTTTTATTGTAATAGTGAGGGCTCTTAGGTATGTAGCTAACTAGCTGTTTAACTGTGATCCAGCGGATTATTAGTTTCAGGATCTTTGCTGTCAGCTTTCTGAGGGAGCAATGACAAGATATTTTGGTAACACTTAATGATACAGCCGTGACTAAGGCTGGATAAGTACTCTGTAATTACACATATTTTACAGGGAGGTACCCTGTAAGTAAAATTTTGGGTAAATTACCCGTAAATTATGCAGAACTTAAATTTACTTACAAGGTGCATTCCCGTAAAATTACATGTAATTACAGGGTACTTACAGCCTTAGTCGTGGGTCGAATTATAACGTGTTAACAATATTTTGAATAGGTTATATAACATAAATCGAACTCCTTCTAAAAGCAAGTTTTGCCAGTTGGTGTTGTGAAATGCCTCCAGACTTGTATTTGCCCATTCGTTTTTAAGCATTGTCCAAATTAGCTTTAATTTAAATGTATATTATCATCAGTCAAGTCAGTTGAAAACAGCTTTTTATTTTTTCCCGGATGTTTTATTCTACCACTGTTTTTTGTTGTTATGATATCATAGAGATTTGAATTCTGTATTTTTTGAGTGCCGCCCATCACTCTTATAATGTCTGCATAAATGGAATCTAAATATATTTCTAGTGCCACTTTATTGACTTGACATTAAGTTAATGCTGCCAGTGGAGGAAAGTGCTGATTGGCTCAATGTAACAACTTACGATAAATAAAGGGAACACTCAAATAACACATCCTAGTTCTGAATGAATGAAATATTCTCATTGAATACTTTGTTCTGTGCAAAGTTGAATGTGCTGACAACAAAATCACACAAAAATCATCAATGGAAATCAAATTTATTAACCAATGGAGGCCTGAATTTGGAGTCACACACAAAATTAAAGTGGAAAAACACACTACAGGCTGATCCAACTTTGATGTAATGTCCTTAAAACAAGTCAAAATGAGGCTCAGTATTGTGTGTGGCCTCCATGTGCCTGTATGACCTCCCTACAACGCCTGGGCATGCTCCTGATGAGGTGGCGGATGGTCTCCTGAGGGATCTCCTCCCAGACCTGGACTAAAGCATCCGCCAACTCCTGGACAGTCTGTGGTGCAACGTGACATTGGCAGATGGAGCCAGACATGATGTCCCAGATGTGCTCAATCGAATTCAGGTCTGGGGAACGGGCAGGCCAGTCCATAGCTTCAATGCCTTCATCTTGCAGGAACTGCTCCTCCTGTTCCTCCTTGCGCAAAGGCGGAGGTAGCGGTCCTGCTGCTGGGTTGTTGCCCTCCACGTCTCCTGGTGTACTGGCCTGTCTCCTGGTAGCGCCTCCAGCCTCTGGACACTACGCTGACAGACACAGCAAACCTTCTTGCCACAGCTCGCATTGATGTGCCATCCTGGATGAGCTGCACTACCTGAGCCACTTGTGTGGGTTGTAGAGTCCGTCTCATGCTACCACGAGTGTGAAAGCACCACCAACATTCAAAAGTGACCAAAACATCAGCCAGAAAGCATAGGTACTGAGAAGTGGTCTGTGGTCCCCACCTGCAGAACCACTCCTTTATTGAGGTTGTCTTGCTAATTGCCAATAATTTCCACCTGTTGTCTATTCAATTTGCACAACAGCATGTGAAATTGATTGTCAATCAGTGTTGCTTCCTAAGTGGACAGTTTGATTTCACAGAAGTTTGATTTACTTGGAGTTAGATTGTGTTATTTAAGTGTTCCCTTTATTTTTTTTGAGCAGTGTAATTTAAGGTGACTAATCAACTTTTGTAGTTATTTTATTTTATTTGTTTATTTGAACTAGCTACTTGGTACTCATGAAGCAACAACCCTTCAAATGTATTTCTGAAAGCTGTTCTTGTTTCTTGCCTCTGTTTATGTGGTGGTTGTATTTAAATATTCAGTCATATCTGTGGAGGATGTATAACTCAGTGAGCCAATTTCATGCTTGTAGAGTCAGCTCTGATTTATGGTCAGTCTTTGTTTGCATGCTGTAGATCAACCGGTGGAAAATAAATGGAGCTGTGGGAGGATCCAAAAGAAAGCAGAAGCAGAAGTAATGGAGCCGCCGCAGAGCGATAAAGTGATGCTGAGGCTAAGCTCGTCTCAGAGGTCACCTCTTTCTGGACGCTGCCGTAACCTCAGCCTTCCACACTGTCACTCTGTGCAGCTTTCAGCCTCTAAGACTCCCAATGGCTGTAACATGAGACAAACATGGCCATCTTATCACCACACACACACACACACACACACACACACACACACACACTTATGACTTCATGCTCTCTGCTTGGCTGGAAATCATTAGCTTGTATTCATACTTAACTATTTGTCTTGCTCACATGTGTGCTTTACTGAGCTACAGTGAAATAAAAATAAATGGTACGTTTACCATAAGTGCAGCAGTAATCACTAGTTGCCCTTGCCATGACTGATATTACATTTCTGTGTTATTTGTTCATTTCATACCAAAGCACTGACTCTATCTGGCACTGATTCTCCATTATTTATTTAAGTACGACCTCTGTGTGACATTTTGCAGTAAAGCAAACAAGAACATTAAGATAACATCATTATTTAATGTGATTACATAGGGTAGATTTAAACACATCAATGTGAACAACACAATTGGGCCTGAGAATATCATTAATAATAAGACAGGACTTTATAGCAGATGGGAGGCATGTGGGCCAAATTTGGCCCTCTAGCAAAACTATTTCCCTCTGAAAGTGAACTTCATTATATGTGCTTTCCCCCACAGATGTACAGTAGGTCATGAATGTAAACCCTCACTTAAATCCCAATAAACATAAATACATAACTCGCTGCTCTTGGTTTTATAAATTACACGTCTCACTCTGCAGAAAACCAAACATGCCTGCATCAATGGAAATGTTGACCAGTTTCTTGCTGCTGCAAAAATTGTGGGATAATTTTGTTGTGAGACCTCAGTCATCATTGTTGTTGTTGATGACGTTTTTTTTGTTTTTCTTTTTTACTTCCAAATTTACCTGTTTGTTTAGCCGTGGTCCTCACTGTGCTGCCAAGTGTGAGTCCAAACCAGACTCACAGGGCGAACTCTCTTTATTCACAATCTCCTTCTTCCACACACTTTCCAATGCTGGTGACCACAGGGGAGAGCAGGAAAAAGTTTATTCAAAAGGTGTCTGAAAGTGCTTGTTTTAGACAGATGATGAACTGGCAGCACCAAGGCCAGTATGAGCTAAAGAGCGGCTGTTTAGAACTGTGAATCCTGCAAAGCTACAAAGTCCAAGAACGAAAATATGGAGCACCAAATGATCAGAAGGACTCTGTTTAAGGGCATCCACTCTGTTAAAATGGGCTTCTTATGTGTCCTTATGTGAGAGAGAGCTTGGCTTAAGCTCAGCCTCATTATTTATGTGACCAGAGACACCAGTGTCTCCAAGCAGCTTTTGCTTGTAAGTCATGAATAGATATTCAACACTGTGGGAGAGATGGTCAGTAATGAAACACCGATTACAAGGAATAATAGTATTTGGTAATCATTAACAAATATATAATATATTATGTATTTGTGTCAGTGTCATATTGTAATAGTAATTGAGTCTTATTAGCTATGATACAATACATACATACTACTTGCAAAGTAATTCATAAGGTAACAGAAAGAACATCAAACATGTGGAGCTGCCCTCTGCGGTGACTCCTTGTGACAAAGGGAGTAGACAAAAGTAGCTTTAATTGCTCTATCATGACAGATTATTATGTAACATAAATATAACATTAGTAATAATTACACATAATTTTGTCAATTTTCAAAAAGCAAAAATAACTCAAATTAACTACAAAGTGAATTGTGATTATTACATATTAACAGCAATAGTTCTGTGATGGTTGCAGCTGCTGCAGTTTATCATTAAGAAATCAATAATAATTAATGGTTTTGTCCTTGTTAGCTTAGAAAGGGAAACCCGAATCGCACATTCCCATACATTAACCATACATTAACCTATGTTAACTTTTGAATGAATGTGCATGTCTTTACATAGATCACCTAATTCTATTCCCCCACCAAATAGCTCTCTTTTTTCATTTACGTTCTTGTGATCCTTTGTTCAGATCCTGCTGAATTTTTGTGGAGTGAGAATTTCACATTGCATAAGCTTCTGTGTTTTTTTTTTTCGTTTGTTTTTGTGGTTTTATTTATAATATTATTTATTTACACTCAGGGTCTCCAGCTGATCTGCACAATGGTACAACATATCAGCGTTTCCATCCCTGGTGTTTCCACACTGGCTGCAGTCAGTCTGCTCTCTAGTGGACACAGCACGTAAATACAGTAAGTGTTACCCTCCCATGCAGGAGACGTGTTAACTTTATCTACAACTTTTCTCTCATGTGAGGTCAATGTTTAAAGATATCACAAGTACATCAAGCGCATTTAGTCTAGTACTGTACTTCAGTCCTCTTTCAAGGTTTATTTTCATGTCACTGCTCCTCCATCTCATTCATCTGGCAGCCTTAAGATTATTACAAAACCACACCCAGCACACAGCTGCTTGCTCTTGAAGACATGAGCACATCGCGCTGACTGCAGAAAATACGCTGCATCCTAAAGGATCTGACCCTGTATATCAGGCAAATGTCAGAGATCCGTCAGAGATCCATCAAAGATCCATCGTTACACTGATGTTATTTGTTATTTATTATTCACTGTTTACGTTTTTTTAACTGTTTTTAATAATTTGCTGATCTGACTGTCAAAATTCTCACTTTGCACTTACAAAGCAAACAAGTGGTTGCTTGAATGAATAACTAACTATGAACAAATCCATTAGTTGCACCCCTAAAAGAAAAGGAAATAAAAATCATCATGCCAGCATATTTCAATTTTTTATATCCATAGTAGGTTGTAAGTGACAAGAGGCTTAGATGAAATAACATTTTCACAGACGTCGATCCCAGCTTGTTAATTTTAGGATTTGGGTCTGTCTTGTTTTTATGGCTTAAAAATGTGCCACCATGACTGGCCTGGATTTTTATAAAACTGAGAGCATTTGTAGGCAGTATTTACGCCACGTGTTCAGAAGCAGAGATCACACAGTGGTTTTGTAATCACTGTTACTGATGCTTCGTGTTCTCGTGTTCGTGGACAAACAAACGAGGAAAACATCCACAAAAAAACTGAATCTTAACACAGCACGACTGAAATAATAACTTTTGCACCTCCCTGTTGTTGTTCTTAATTGTTATTTTTCCTGTCTGTGGTTAAATGTAGATTCTTGTATTTGCATGGTCATCCTCAGCTCTTGCGTTCCTTTTTCCATTTTTCTCCTGTGCTGCCCTGCAGTGAGGGCCCAGTCCCTCTTTGTTTACTCACTCTTTTATTTTGAAAGTTTTATTCTCGTGGTTTTCAGTGTTTTATTTTTTTTCTTTTCTCCTTTTTGTTTTCCTCTTCTTGTTAGTTTGTGACTTAGTCACCTGTTTTGTTTTTTTTTTCTATCTTTGCCCTGCATTTCATACCCATTGGTTAAGTGACGTGCGGTGAGGTTTGTGACGGGTGAGGCACTGACTGTCTGGAGTCGGATGTTCACATATATAACCCAAAATACATGCTTATATTTCAGTTTTAATTATGCTAATGATTAATTGTGCTTTAATCAACTCCATACTGTTCAACAATGATGGCAAGAAAAACAAAATATTAAAGGTAAGGTCAAATTATTTTCTTTTTTTTGGGGGGGGGGGTCTCTCTTCTTAAATAAATAAATAAAAAACATCTATTATCTTACCTTTATTTGAAGATGAAGTCCATGCGCCTATCCTTCTTAGCACTGCTGCTCTCACAGCAACGTTGCAGCACCGCCCCCTTTCATTGCAGCCTCCCCCTGTGTTTTTTCACAGTGCATTTATAACCTATCACAAAGAATAAACATGCCACACATTCATTCAATATATTAGACAGACTGTGGAACATCAGCATATGTAGCACATGTGTAATTATATAGTTGCATAGTTACACATTTCTCAAAGCATTGAAAAGTAGATTTTGGGGGGCGGTGTGTGTGTGTGTGTGGGGGGGGGGTATTGTATTTGAATGTGTGTTTGTTTAACAATATTACAGCAAATCTAGTTGTCTGATTGATTCATACAGGAAGATGGCCAGTGACCCTAGATCAGCGAATTTAATTTTAGCCATAATTGAGTCAAACATAAAAAACAAACAAACAAAACCCCAGAAAAATTGAATAAAATTCTTTGTCCCTCTGCAGTCTATGGGTGCATCCAAATGCAGCATCAGGACTCCATTTCAACTTGAGTTGAAAGTGTGGACTTCAAAATAAGTAGCAATTTTAAAATTGTATTGATAGAAGTAAAACCAGAGTTATGATCAGTAATTAACACCATGCTTTTTCCTGTATATTGTTGCCATGTGGTGCACGTTTGGTGCAGGAATAAATGGTAAAAAGGGATATTCACTAGCAGAAAGGGCTGGTGAGCAAAAAAAAAAAGTATATATGTAAGAGATGCATATCTATCTCTATATCTCTCTATCCATCTCGCCTGTCTTACTGGTGGAAAAATGCACCACATCAAGCAATCAAAAAAATTATATGCAGTGCGTGGTGTTTACTTGCTGAGCAACAGGTAGAAGTTGTGGGAGTGACAGGGTAAAAGACATACAGCGATGTTGATGGTGATTTTTGACAATTGACGGATTTTATTGTGTGTTTGGAGTGTGTAGTGTGTGTTTGTGTGTGTTTAATGTATTGTGTAGTCATGGACAAGGCAGATGATAGCTAAAAGCCACAAAAACAGTGAAAGTGTCAGGTCTGTGATGTACCCCTCTGTCTTGTGGAAGAAAGGAACTGTTTTTTGGAGTGTCACAAATAATTTGTTTGGCAAAACCAACTTTTTTTTTCTGCTTGGAATTCATCTGTTTTGTGTCATGTTTAGGTTCAATGTGTTTGCACACTATGTCAAAATGGAAAAAAGTAACTGTACAGTCACACATGTGTATCACAGTATCACAATTTCGGTTAAATAAAAGTCAGAACCTTCTAACTCCAAACTCACTCAAAAACAAAGCTGAATAATGACCACATAGACTGCAACCTTTCATCGACTGAATGACTGCTTCCTTACAGTAACACACTCATAATGTGACAATGTGATATGACTCCTCAGTGCAGTGCAAAACATCACAGCAAACTGCAGTGTCAGTGGGTCCAGGACAGGAAGTGAAGGACCAAAACAGTGTTTAAGCATCATTCATGGAGACAGAAGTGTTTTCACTGCTATGAGACCATGCATGTCATGATAAGTCCAACACCGTTTCCCAACCCCTGAGCCTGGCTCCAGCTCTTTGGTCACATTTGCTAAATTAGAGAAAATTATAATTATCTTGATGGGGAAAAAAATTTTCTCGAGGCGCGACCCGTGACAGACAATTTTACTCTGCTTCGAAAAAGTATGACTTGAATTTTGTCATTTTTTCATGTTTCCATTGAGATGCGCTAATGAGGAAGCCCTTAATGTCCTCAATCTGCCACTAATCCTCAGCTTCACTACAGAGAAGAGTTGGTAAAGTTGCAAAATGAGGTGTAGGAGTAAAGCTGTATCATCTACCGTATGGAGAGATGTTAGGGAATCATGACAGGAGGAACCGACAGAGGAAGGTGGCAGTTTAATAAAGTGAAAGAAGGAAGCTTTGTGAGAGCGTGCACTTCAAGAAATTATGGAAGCCAAAGGTTGTGGGACTCGAGCCCAACGGGGAGCAGGTTATGGGGTGAAAGGAAGGTTTTCACTCTGCAACAAAACAGGAAACTTCCCTGATAACATGACAGGGCGGACTGTACTGCACTGAGGGCAGGGGACCGGGTTTTGAAGGCTGGCAAAACAAGAGTGAGATTATAGTTTTTAAAATACAACTCCACACACCAGAAGCCCACAGATCACTTTTATTGGGGCAAACATGGTCGGTCTTAAAAATGTCCTGGTTGAAAAGTAAATGGTTCTTTTTTTTTTTCCCAGGCTAATTCATGAATGATGACCATGAATTCTTGTCTACTCACTGCTGATCTGAGGTCTGCGGAGCTGTTAAGGCCATAATCGAGTTCAAACTGAACTCGATTATGTGGGAGTGGGAATCTGATTAATGTCACTGTCCAAATATGTTTATAAATTTATAAGATCATAAATATTAATGATATGTATGGTGTGATGCACTTTTGGGCCATTCTGCTGCCCAAATGGCCCAAAAGTTAATAATAAATTGCTGATAATGATGTTGCTGCTGCCCAGAGTTTGAGTGTAACTGAGAACAAAATCAGCTGAAGGATTTCCCGACAGGTGCAGGTGTAGTTTCATGGTTTGTGGTTTTATAAGGTGGAATATTCTTCAAATATTCACAATTTCAATTTATCAACACGTATTTTACAGATTCGTACTGTAAGCAGTTCACACACACAGGCACACTCACAGGCAGCCAAGAGCCCAAAATGTGTAGTTGACCTCCGCTGTAATCAGGGGAAAGCAGTGTAAGTGCAGTACCTCTTTGTGAAGTCAACTTTCGGACTCTCCAACTGTTCCTCACTGGCCACATGAGCATGTTTTTATCCAGAGAGATATTCTGTACATGCAGTCAATTAATAATCTTATGCGACACTTGCTTTGAGTATGCAAACATTTAGATTACAAACAGATAGATTATATCATTCTTCTTTTTTTATATAATCTGCACATCTTCTTATTCTGCTTTTCAGCAAAAAGAAAGTATAACTCGACCCTTATGGAGGCCACAGAGTCAGCTCGCTGACTAACAGCAATGCTGGAGGAGGAGCTCAGAGGTGGGGTAAATCGAATCAAAGATTTCAAAGAATTCAAGCACCCAGTGTGTTTGAATTTTGCAGACTTTTGTTCCTTTACTATTTTGTGAGGGTTATAGTGTGAATGTGATTGTGTTATTTAATTATTCATTTATTATTTATTATGTGCACACCTTATAAGGAGAAATCAGCTCAATGTTCCCAGACAGGGAAAATCTCCTCTTTTGTTTCAGTTCCATCATGAAAAAAAAAGAAGCTTGAATAATCTGAAAACAAATGCAGAATATAGAAGAGTATTTTTTTATAGTGGATTTCATGTCTGCAGGTAAAAGTGAATAAAGCCAGTTCGAGGTGAACGGTTTGATTTCACTGCAGCCTGACTGATCATCAGAAACCCACACACACCGCTGCTGTGACCTCCTTTTCTGACTCACATTTTCTCACCGGCACCCACGTGCGGGCACACACACCCACACACACACACACACACGCACACACCTACAAACAAGGACGTGGTAACCTCGTCCAGCTGCTGCACGTATGCAAACAGCCGCGCTCGACCAAATTTAACAGACTGCCTGCTTTTTTTTATCCACAAGTATCCAGGAGGAAGTGTCCTCCTCTGGCCTTTTGTTTTGTCCTCTGGGAGTCTGAGTTACTCCACCGTCAAACATCCTGGAAGTCCGAGGAAGTTCAACACAGCCTGAACTAGAATCTCATCATTATCTGTGTAAGCAAACTGCAGATATTTCACTTCCCATGATCAGGTGGTTGATGATAATAATGATGATGTTTTGATTGTGGGGTTTCCTTCTTAGTCTCATATATTAATGAATAAGCAGTTGTGTGCATACAAAGGTCACCAGTTTGGTCTGTTTCAGTCTGACTGAACACTGTAGTTATTCAACAGAAAATCACTGACTGCCTCCCACGTGACTCAGCCGATTTCTTCTGTGCAATAACTTTAATATGTTTAATAAAGTCATGCAAAATGTTGCCTTCATACTACGAACCTTTCCTAAGTTACTTGCCTTCAAGGTACAAAGGGGTGGGTTGAAATTTGGTAGTTTTAATTTGTAGAGCCACGTGAAATTTGTGAATAAATTTAGAAATGTATTTTTTTTTTAGCCTATATCCACGATGTGCCCAGACACTCTTTGGATGAAGTGCTTTCTGCTGCATGGTGAAATTGAAATGTCTTTATTAATAAGTACAGTGCTCTCTGATTGCTTTTCCATAATTATACGGCATTATCATGAAACTTTTGGCTCAAGGTTTGACAAAATAAGGCAGAAAGATTAAAGGGTTTGGTTATGCTTTAACCAAATGCTGAAAAGACTTTTGTTCTTATGTAAATGTTCATATATGTGTTTTGGCTCTTCTGGTTTAAGTTTTTCCACTGCTGCAGGTCAAATGGGGAAAACCATTACACACAGAGGCTTATGCCACCCAGACTCTGACCCTAACCAGGTCAAAGTGCCCAGAGAGGTTAAATTTACTGTTTTGTATTGGAGCAAGTTCATATTCAGTTTTTATGTTTCCATTCTTAGTGGAGGCTGAGTTGGACTTTTTTTTAACCTTTCTGTAAGCAGGAAGTTAAACTCTTCAGATTAACCATCTCTTCTGTGCAAATGTCCTGGCCCAAGACTGGCAAGCTGTGTTTTTTTCTGTCAAAGATGGGGAACACCAGAGCTCCCAGACAACATGCACACAAGCACAGGGAGAACATGCAAACTCCACAAGGCATGTGTTTATCCCAGGACCTTGCTGCTTGACCACTGAACCACCAATCTGCCCCTTGTATCTACTGAGCTTGGAAAGCCTGGGAATGAAAGTTGAAGAGCACACAATCTGTTTTTCAGGATATATATGATGTTTTCTGTCATATATGCACTGTTCCAGAGGTCAGTGTATGTACGAAGAATAAAAATATGCAAATGAGCAAAATAGTTACCCTGTAAGACCACTAATATGAGAAAAACTGAAAAAAAATGCAAAAAAGTCCTGAAAGCCTATATTGAAAGCTTCATACTGCAACAACTGTAACCACGTTAATTGATGATTCACTTTTTTTTTTTTTTAAAGAGATTTAAAGTTATAAATGTGTCATATTTATAGAGGAAATATTACTGAGCTCAATCTGTCTTTGGCTCACCAGAGAAGTCCATTGCATTTAATTTTCCCTAGGAATACGGAGCTGCCAGGCAGGAGGAAAACAGGAAGACCACAGAGAAGATTCAAGGATGTAGCGCAGGAGGACATGCAGAGTGTTGGTGTGACAGAGGAGGATGCTGGGGATAGAGTGAGATGGAGGCAGATGATCTGCTGTGGTGACCCCTAAGTGAAGTGAAGTGAACCCAAAACTGGTATATTTCTGTACAGTATATTATTATTGTCCTGTTTTTCATATATATATATATATATATATATTTTCAACAATGTAATTTTTTTAAATATCTGCCAAGAAGGCACAAATGGATTAAAAAGTTCAGGGTGGGGGCCACTGTATATGCGTTCCTCTCCGCTCACAACGTAAATCCACGTTCGATGTTTTGTTTCTATGGTTTCCATATTTTATATGAATACAAAAAGCAACAAAACCGACAGACATCACAGAAGCAGAACGTTGTTTGACAGCTTCGTATCAGACCGGTGTTCAACCTTTCGCCAAACTGCTTTTTTCTGCCTCTACATCGACTTTCTGACGGTAACGAGCTGCATAACATTTCTTCCACAAAGGAAATCTGAGTAACTTGACTGCAGAGGGGAATAAACTTGGTATTTCGGCCTTTTCAGCCGAATAACGGCTGTTTACAGAGTCCATACTGGCACATGCATCACTCATATTCTTTTTTATTTGGGGTTATCTGCTGCTTTACTCGTCAAGAAGCCCTGTTTTAGTTATTTCTGTCAACTTGCATGCATAAAAATCCTGATTAAGGGAACCGGTCTTGTAAGAAATTCTGTTCCCCCGTGAAAATCTGTTCCCCCTGTGTCGGGAGCGCGCACTGCAGCCAGAGAGGCGGATCCGACAGTCTTCACGGCGCTTCTGATCGTTTTCTCGGTAAAACGACTCGACAAAACTTTCATGTTAATCTACAGGTCCTGGTAAAAAATAGAGGCAAAAACAAAAAACGCTACAATAAATACATAAATCTGGTCTTGTGTCGGTATTTTTCTTACAGTTTCGTGTTGTTTTTTAATCGCCGACGCCGAGAGCATCAAAGTGTTTTCCAACTTTTGTCATGGTCACTTTAGCCGGACAGATATCAGTCAGCCACCAAACTGTGTTTTCCAACACATCACATGTATTTATCGTTCTCTATTGCTGATATATGGAAGCTAGCTCATGCCAGGACACCAAAGATTAGACTTCCTGAAAAGTTGAGAGTGTAGGCTTTCAGGTAAATCCCTCTCTAATGTAAAATATTATGGGATTAATGAGAGATATTTCTAGTTGCTAACTTTTGGTAGTAATGTCTGTTGTGGTGTGTTTTGTCTGAAATAATCATCTCTAGCATATGAATTACATACCTAAAAATATTCCTCTATCAGTCTGTGAAGTATCGGCCTGAGGCGCACACCATGTAATGTTTTCCTACCCTATAGATCAGTGATTAACAAATCATCTTGATATTTGGGTTGTTCAGTCTCACCATCAAACACAACTTGAAAACTTCTCCTGAAATATTCTGTTCCCCCTCCATAACATGGGAACAATTTAGTTTACCAGCAAGTCTTTCACAGTGTCTATTCCTCTCATCAAACACAACTATCCTGGAGAATTTGAAAACATTTGCTCCTTATTTGCCAAAGTTACACAG